>JABUQX010148053.1:32500-46730 GCA_015478945.1 Trachelipus rathkii
TTAAGTGGTGTGATGTGAAATGTGTGTGTGCGTGCTGGTGTGGAAGAGAGAATGAGAGAGGAAGAGAAAGAGTTGCAATTTTGATGAGTGACCTGTGGTATGAAGCTATGGTAGACTTTGATTGTGTAAGTCCTACTAGAATCCTAATGGTTAAATTTAAGTTGAAAAGATGAAAAGGTGTGTGTGGTTGTGACATTATGGTCCATCTGAGGGAAACGTTGAAGAGTACAGATTTTTGGGATAATTTGAATGATGTTGTGGACGGCGTGAGTAGGGTTTCAGATTGATAGTGTTGGGGACTTAAATGGTTGGATAGGTGATCAAAAGGGATGGTATAACAGGTGGTTTTGGGGTGGCGGGAGAAAATGAGAATGGTAGGAAGGTGATTGATTTCTGTGAAGAAGTATGTATTAATAGTAATACTTTCTTTAAACACAAGAGTATCCATAAGTATACTAGAGTTGGTGTAGGTAGAGATGGTATCAGTGAAAAGTAATGATTGATTTAGTGTTGGTGAAGGAGGAGATGTTGAAGTATGTGTTGGATGTTAAATCAGTGAGGGGTTTAGGAATGGGATTATCGGATACATTATGTTGTTCTATGTAAGAATTAAGTTAGTGGGGCTTGGATGGAGAGGAAGGTGATACGAAAGGAGTAGGTAAGGTAAGAGTGAGAGTTAGGAGTGAGCCAAGAGAGGGACCAAGGATAAGAAGTATGTAGAGCGCTCATGGTAAATCAGTTTAAGAATGTTGGAACAGTTGATACTGGAACAAATCTGGGGGCAAATGAAGGAAGCAATTGTAGTAGTGCAAAAGGAAGTATGTGGATGTGCTAAAGTAGGAGTAGAATGTTAACAGAATGGTGGAATGAAGAGGTGATGAAAGCGGTTAAAGGTAAAAAGAAGCGTGGTTGAATGTACTAAAAGCAAATGATGAAGTTTCAAAAGAAAGATGCTTGGAATTATATAAGGAGGAAAAAATACTAAAAGATGTATACGTAGGAGAGAAAACAAGAGGTAAATGGAACAGTTTGGAAAAGGAGGATGAATGAGGACATACAGGAAATAGGAGAGCTCTTCTGGAAGAGAGAAGCGCTGAAAGGTTCAAGAATGAGAATAAGGGGAATCTGCTTAGAATAATGAATAGGGATGGTGCTTTTGTAACTGATGAAATGGATGTGAGGGAGGTGTGGAAAGAACACTTTGAAAATCTGCACAATATTAACAGTAATGAAGAGAGTGTTAGTGAATGTGTGTGGTTTGATGGTGCAAGAAGGAATAGAATTTTGGGGGATGAGTTATTAGTAAGGAGGAGGTAATGGGTAGGGTGAGAAAGTTGAAGAATGAAATCTGCAGGTATAGATGAAATTACTAGTGAAATGATCAAGAGCAGAGCGGAATGGTGATTGATTGGATTTGATTGTGTAATAAGGCGTTTATGGAGGGTATAGTTCCAAGGGATTGGAGGAGAGGATGAATGGTAGTCGGTTGGTTAAGAGGATGTATAGTGGCGAGTATGTATTATAGGAATAAGTTTATTGAGTGTTGTAGGGAAGGTATATGCTGGTATTTTGGTCGAAAGAGTGCGTCGAGTGACTGAAGGACTGATTGGTGAAGAACAAGGTGCGTTTAGGGTGGTAGAGGATGTGTGGATCAAGATTCACATTAAACAAATGATTGAGAAAATGAGGGAGAAGAAGAATAAAATTATATTTAGGTTTTTATGGATTTACAACAGGCGTATGATAGAGTTAATAGGGAAGCTTTATGGCAGGTATTAGTGATATATGGTGTTGGTGGTAGGCTTCTGAATGGAATCAAGAGTATGTATGACGATAGTGAGGCGTGTGTAAGAATAAATGGTGTCAATGGTGATTGGTTTAGGATTAACAGCGGAGTGAGACAGGGTTGTGTTATGTCTCCTTGGTTATTCAATGTGTATATGGATGGGGTTATGAAAGAATTCGAGGTGGGGATGGCAGGAAATGGTGTTAGAATGATGGAGAATGGAGAGGAGTGGAGGGTGCCCCTATTATATGCGGATGATTTGGTTCTGTGTGGCGAGTCTGAAAGAGAGTTTAGAGAGGATTGGTGGAGAGATTTGGCAGGGTATGTAAGAAGGGTTTGAAAGTAACGTGTAGAAAAAGGTTATGGTTGTGAGTGAGGACAGTCCTCAGTGTGAAGTTATGTTAGATGATGAGCAGCTGGAGCAAGTGTCTGAGTTTAAATATTTAGGGTATGTGTTGGATGAAAAGGGAACGGATGATGCAGAGTGTAGTAGGAAAGTTGTGTGAATGCTTGGGAAGATTGGCTGATTTTACCCAATTAAATCGTTGAAAGGTGAATGTAAAGAGACTAAGTCTTGAGTGCTAGAGTCTTGCATGAGGGTATGTTGTTACCTGTGTTATTGTATGGTATTAGTGAGACTATGGTCTGGAATAAGAAGTATAGATCTAAGTTCAATGTGTTCCAGATGGACAATCACTTAGGGGCATGCTAGGTGTGAAAAAGAATAATAAAGTTGAGGAATGAACGTATTAGAGAGTGGTGTGGTGTGAAGAAAGGGTAAATGAGAGAATAAATGAAAGTATGTTGAGATGGTTTGGTCATGTGGAAAGGATGAATGAAAGTCGGTTGGCTAAGCGGATGTATAGTGGTGAGTGTGTTGGGAACCGACCGGCTGGGAGACCGAAGAGAGAAGAGTGGATTGAGTCGGTGAACGAATGTCTGAAGGAGAGAAATGTGAGTTTGGCAGAGGCGAGAATAAGGTGCATGATAGGAGAGAATGGCGGGTTTTGTATGGGGGCATGGTGTGGCCCACCTGGGCCGGATGAACCCTTACATTGACGATTTACCATAGTGAGGGTCCGTCGCGGTCCTATGATGCTCTAGGGTGGATTTTCTGTCTGTGACGAGCTCTCACTAATTAATGGTACAGAGGGGGCGGTAAGGCTGGGCTTTCTTTTCGACGTTTGTCATGTTCTCCTACGCTTTTCTTTTCGATGCTTATACAACACCACGCACCCAAACTGGGGGAAAAAAAAAGGTGAAAAAAGAAAGAAAGAATATATATATATATATATATATATATATATATATATATATATATATATATATATTAATATATATATATATATATAATAAATTTAAATATCTATATATATATATATATATATATATATATATAATATATATATATATATATATATATATATCATCTCCTTCTCTCCCCAAGACTGGGGGTAGGTGCGATACATGTACCAGGCTGAAAAGTGGTAGAATGAGGCGCAAGTCGAAGAAACCCAACCTTACCGCCACCTTTATGCCTTTAGTGAGAACTCGTCGCAGTCAGAAAAATCCACCCTAGAAGTTTCATGAGACTGCGATGGCATCTCGTTAATGTAGGGTTCATCCCTTGACCCAGGGGAGCCACAACCATACCCACCTCACAAAGACCCGCCATTCACTCCTCTCCTTTGACCATCTACGATGTACAGCTTGTGGAATGTCTCAAGGACCAGCAGCAATCTACCATCATGTTGGTGTCCCATCGGCTTTCGTAGCTTTCTTCCATAACTTTGTCTTGATGAAAGCGTTCATCTTGCTCTTCGCTCACGTGACCCAAGTTCTCTGGAATGTCATCCAAGCGACTATGTAAGTAGTGAACTTTGATGCTCATTCTACATCCAAGTTCTTGTAAACTCAAGAGCAGCTTCACCACAATCTCTCGGTAGTTGTCCGCTTTCTTGTTCCCAAGGAAATTCCGTACCACATCAGAGAATGCATTCCAAGCTGTATCCTCTGCCGCAGTCATTGTTGTGGTAAAGTGTAGATCACTGATGAGTTTTTTATTTGAGGGCCATTAAATATTCCTGCCTTTTTCTTCTCGGCACTGAGACTTGGAAAGATTGAAAAAATATAACTGAAACAGTCTCCAGTGTGATCAAGAGCATTGACAAATTGGTTCATTAACCCAAGTTTTTATGTGCAGTGGGGAATACAATTTTATTCATATCAACCAGAGGCTCATTCTTGATGTTCTTGTCCCCAGGCGTCAAACTGATTCTTGGTGGCCAGATCTTTATCACTCAGTGTAATTAATGTATCCCTACTGTCCCAGTAGCACAGGAAACGAGGGTATTTAGTGTAACCTCCTTGCTGCCCCAGCAGAAAATTAATCATTTTCAAATCCACACAAATTAACCATCCATGAAGATGGTATTGCAATTTATCCAGAATTTTCTAGATGTTGGCATATTCTTCTTTCATTTGTATATAGTGTCCTATTGGGATTGAACCATATATATTTCTGTTGTGCAGTAACACACATTTCAAACTTCTTTTACTACTGTCAATAAAAAGTCTCCATTCACTTGAATCATGTGCGAGCGGCCCCATATTAAGAAGAATCTCTTCAACATCATTACAATAAACAAGTTGACCATCTGAATGGAAGTACTTTCGCAGAGCTGATTCTCTGTTACGATAAAGGAGACACTAGTGCCAGGTCTGAGTATTCCTTTCTCTTTTAGCCTGGAAACCAACAATTCAGCAGACTGCTTTGGCTAATACAAATCTCTTACCAGATCATTCAATTCAGGCTGACTAAACATAGCAATTGTATCAGAATCTGCAACAGATGGCGTACATTCGGTCAGAGCATCATCCTCATCATCTGTAGAAGATAAACTGATATTTTCAGCATCAATCTCCAGCTCAGTAAATACAGGCACAGGTATTTCCTCACGGTGTTCATCTGGTCGTCTGGCAGATTGGATATTTGGGTATTGTAAGTGGTGTTTGTTTGCCTTATTGAAACCTTTTACATTGACAAGGCAGTAGTAGCAATCATCCAAATGGTTTGTTGGTTCTCTCCAAACCATTGGTACACCAAATCTCAGCTTAGCATTCTTTCCTTTAGATCATGATTGCAAAGTTTCAACACACGTTTTTCACACTTTGTGAGGATCCCAATATTTGTCTTATTCTCCCAATCCTACTTTAAAGTAGGCCAGATACACCCTCTTGACAAAGGTATTAATGTTGCACCTTTGATCCTGCAAAGTGAAGCTCCCACAGGTGTTTCAGAAGATACCTGTGTCATTACGGCACCTCCTTCTTTCGGATGTTGTAGCCATTGTTAGATCACAACCTGCAAATGAAAAATATTACATAAATTGTGATATGTACATAAAATGATTGCAATATGTAATTTAATAAATTGTGAAATGTGCATAAAATAATAATAATAATAAACATACTATTGTCCAAATACAATACCATATTTTACCACTAAAGCAGTCACTGACCCTCAACAAATTGCAATCATCAGTGACTAAGTGTTAATTTCGGGTAAAATCCATGAAAATGGGTTTGCCGATTGCACTGAAATGGGATGTGATGGAGAAAATCTCAGATTTGGAATCAGCACCCTCGAATTAGCATAAAACAGCTGAAAAACTCCATGCCAGATTTTTTTTTTTTTTTTTTTTAGGAGTTAATGGCGAGATCTTGTGAGGGTATGATTGTGGGGTTTGCGCAGGGTATGAACCCCACATTGACGAGATACCACAGTGAGGGTCCGTCGCAGTCTCGTGAAACCCTAGGGTGGATTTTTCTGATTTGGACGAATCCTCACTTAAGGGTAAGGGTGGGCTTTCTTTTCGATTAACGTCATGTTCTTCTACTTTTCTGTTCAGGTGTGTGCTACACACCTCGGCACCAATCTGAGGAAAGGAGGTAGATAATTATATATATATATATATATATATATATATATATATATATATATATATATATATATATATATATATATATATATATATATATATATATATATATATATATATAATAACTTCATATAACCTTAATGGTGCGTCTTTCTCTTTTGCGTTCATATTCTTCACACACTCATCCTCCAGGCAACATATTACTGACCACCATTTATCCATATCATATACACATACTTAAAGTACACACCCCCCTCTTCTAGATAACACTTAACAGACATCCCTACTACTCATATCCCTGTGTGTGGGGGAGAAGAATTGCCCACATCGTATGTCCTGCGTGTCGTAGGAGCCGACTGGGGACGGTGATAGTTGGGTTGGCTGCCTACTACCATCTATTTCTTGCCAGAATGCTAAAATGCAGGCCACGGAGAGGGTCGTGATCGCCGTAAACGGCCTTCTATCTTCGGCGAAATTGTATGAATCGTATGGGTACATGGAATGTCAGAGGAATAAATGTTGAGGAGAAGAGGAGAGAGGGGATGGATGTATTTAGAAAGGGCACATTTGATCTGGTCTGCTGTTACAGAAACAAAGATGAAGAGAAACGGTGAAAATAGGTGGTGTGGTGTGAAATGTGTGTGCTGGTGTGGAAATGGATGAGAGAGGAAGAGAAGGAGTTACAATTTGATGAGTGACCTGTGGTACAAAAACTATGGTAGACTTTGATTGTGTGAGTCTTAATTCAATAGTTAAATTTAAGTTTGAAAGGTCAAGGTATGTGGTTGTGGCTATTATGTAGTCCATCTGAGGGAAAGCGATCGAAGAGAGTACGATTTTTGGGAACAATCTGAATGATGTTCTGGATGGGGTGGTAGGAGCTTCAGATTCAGATTGATAGTGTTTGGGGACCTGAATGTGTGGTTGGATAGGTGATCAAAAAGGGATGGTATAACAGGTTGTGTTGGGGTGAAGGAGGAAATGAAGAATGGTAGGAAGGTGATTGATTTCTGTGAAGAGAAGTATGTGTAAAGTAATACTTTCTTTAAACACAAGAGTATCCATAAGTATACTAGGGTTGGTGTAGGTAGAGATGGTATCGAAGTGAAAAGTAGGATTGATTTAGTGTTGGTGAAGAAGGAGATGTTGAAGTATGTGTTGGATATTGTTAAATCAGTTAGGGGTTTAGGAATGGGATTATCAATGGATCATTATGTTGTTCTGTGTAAAGAATTAAGTTAGTGGGGGCTTGGATGGAGAGGAAGATTATATGAAAGGAAGTAGGTAAAATTAAGAGTGAGAAGTTAAGGTAGGCAAGACAATAAGGATAAGTATGTAAGAGCGCTCGCTAATTAAAACAGTTGAATGTTAACAAGTTGATACTGAACAAATCTTGGGGCAAATGAAGGAAGCAATTGTTAGTAGTGCAAAGGAAGTATTTGGATGTGCTAAAGTAGGAAGTAAGAATGTTAGCAGTGAATGGTGGAATGAAGAGGTGATGAAAGCGGTTAAAGGTAAAAAAGCGTGGTTGAATGTATTAAAAAGCTAATGATGAAGACTCAAAGAAAGATGCTTGGAATTATATAAGGAGGAAAAAATACTAAAAGGTGTATACATAGTAGAAAACAAGGTAAATGAACAGTTTGGAAGGAGGATGAATGAGGGACTTACAAGGGAATCGGAAGCTCTTCTGGAAGGAAGCGCGAAAGGTTAAGAATGAGAATAAGAGGAATCTGCTTAGAATAATGAATAGGGATGGTGCTTTTGTAACTGATGAAATGGATGTGAGGGGAGTGTGGAAAGAACACTTCGAAAATCTGCACAATATTAACAGTAATGAAGAGGTGATAGTGAATGTGTGTGGTTTTGATGGTGCAAGAAGGAATAGGTATTTTGGGGATGAGGTTATTGGTAGAGTGAAAAAGTTGAAGAAGGTAAATCTGCAGGTATAGATGAAATTACTGAGTGAAATAGTCAAGAACGGAGGCGAGATGGTGATTGATTGGATTTGGAAGTTGTGTAATAAAGCGTTTATAGAGGGTATAGTTCCAAGGGATTGGAGGAGAGCGGTAATAGTACCCTTATATAAAGGTAAGGGAGAAAAGGGGAACTGTAGAAATTATAGGGGAATAAGTTTATTGAGTGTTGTAGGGAAGGTATATGCTGGTATTTTGGTCGAAAGAGTGCGTCGAGTGACTGAAGGACTGATAGGTGAAGAACAAGGTGCGTTTAGGAGTGGTAGAGGATGTGTGGATCAAATCTTTACATTGAAACAAATGATTGAGAAAATGAGGGAGAAGAAGAATAAATTGTATTTAGGTTTTATGGATTTGCAACAGGCGTATGATAGAGTTAATAGGGAAGGTTTATGGCAGGTGTTAGTGATATATGGTGTTGGTGGTAGGCTTCTGAATGGAATCAAAAGTATGTATGACGATAGTGAAGCGTGTGTAAGAATAAATGGTGTAAATGGTGATTGGTTTAGGATTAATAGCGGAGTAAGACAGGGTTGTATTATGTCTCCTTGGTTATTCAATTTGTATATGGATGGGGTTATGAAAGAATTCGAGGTGGGGATGGCAGGTAATAGTGTTAGAATGGTGGAGAATGGAGATGAGTGGAGGGTGCCCAACCTATTATATGCGGATGATTTGGTTCTGTGTGGTGAATCTGAAGAGAGTTTGAGAGGATTGGTAGAGAGATTTGGCAGGGTGTGTGTAAAAGGAGGGGCTTGAAAGTAAACGTGGATAAGAGTAAGGTTATGGTTGTGAGTGAGGACCCTCCTCAGTGTGAAGTTATGTTAGATGGTGAGCAGCTGGAACAAGTGTCTGAGTTTAAATATTTAGGGTATATGTTGGATGAAAAGGGAACGGACGATGCAGAGTGTAGTAGGAAAGTTGTGAATGGCAGGAAGGTGGCTGGTGCAATTAAATCGTTGGTGAATGTAAAGGGACTAAGTCTTGAGTGTGCTAGGGTTTTACATGAGGGTATGTTGTTACCTGTGTTATTGTATAGTAGTGAGACTATGGTCTGGAATAAGAAGTATTCCAGACAATGTGTTCAGATGGACAATCTTAGGGGTGTGCTAGGTGTGAGAAGAATTGATAAAATGAGGGATGAACGTATTAGAGAGTTGTGTGGTGTGAAGAAAGGGGTAAATGAGAGAATAAATGAAAGTATGTTGAGATGGTTTGGTCATATGGAAAGGATGAATGATAGTCGGTTGGTTAAGCGGATGTATAGTGGCGGGTGTGTTGGGAACCGACCGGCTGGGAGACCGAAGAAAAAGTGGATTGAGTCAGTAAACGAATGTTTGAAGGAAAGAAATCTGAGTTTGGTAGAGGCGAGAAGAAAGGTGTATAACAGGAGTGAATGGCGGGGGATTGTGAGGGGGTATGGTTGTGGCCCACCTGGGCCAAGGGATGAACCCCTACACTGACGATCACTGTGATGAGGGTCCATCGCTGTCCCAAGAAGCTTTAGGGTGGATTTTCAGAACTACGATGAGTTCCCACTAATTAATGGTACTGAGGGGCGGTAAGGCTGGGCTTTCTTTTCGACTTGTCATGTTCTTCTACTGCTTTTCTTTTCCGATGCCCGTTGCACCTTACTCTCATTCTTGGAAAAAAAAAAGAAAGATAAAAAGAAAAAGAAGATATATATATATATATATATATATATATATATATATATATATATATATATATATATATATATATATATATATATATATATATATATAACATATATATATATATATATATATATATATATATATATCATTTTATTTTAATTTTTTGCTAATTGCAGGGAAAGAAGGCTTCAAGGGAGATGTAGGAAAGTGTGAGGGCTGTGGCAAGGTTGACGTTCGTTCAAAACATAAAAAATCAAAAAGATTTTGCAGCCAATCCTGTTCTAAAAGAGTTTGCCACTCAAAATCTGACGAACCATCGCCTAAGAAGATGAAAATGGGAGAAGTTGAGGATGAGGTGGAGAGGAGGTCGAATACCCTGCTTCAGGAGGAAATGGAAACTGAAAATCAATCTGAATTTAACGTGGAAGAAGTAATATCTGAAGAAGAGCTAATGAAAACTCCTAAAGTGGATATACTGAAGTGGACTGTAAGTTTATTTTATTGTTTATGTAATTTAATTTTGAATTGAGCAAGAGACTCTCCTTTTCATGCGAAGCTTTAAATAAATAAGATTTACTACTTTTTTTATTGACTATCAGAAAGTTATTTTTAATTATAGACTATCAGTAGCTCACTTTTTATTGTGGACTATCAGTAACTTACTTTTTATTATTGACTAAGTAACTTAATTTTTATTATAGATTATCAGTAACTTACTTTTTATTATAGACTCGTTAACTTACTTTTTATTATAGGCTATCAGTAACTTACTTTTAATTATGGACTTTCAGCAAGTTACTTTTTATTATATAGACCATCCGTTCTCACCTTTGTAATTTGTAACTTTCGATTGTCTATGGATAAAAGTGTTTAATTTTTAGTTAGATTTTATAAGTTATTTCTTCCCTTTATTTGAGCATGCCCCTTATTTTAAACCAGGGTTGTGGAGTCGGTTCAAAAATTTTCTGACTCCGACCCCACCCTCTTCAAAATTACCGACTCCAACCTCTTGAAAATTACCGACTCCGACTCCACCCTTTTGAAAATTACCGACTTTGACTCCGACTCCACCCTCTTCAAAATTACCGACTCCGACTCCACCCTTTTCAAAATTGCCTACTCCAACTCCACAACCCTGTAATTTAAACTTCTACTAATTGGACCATGAACTTAATGAAACCTCTTAAAACTTAGGGTATAACAATTCATGATTATCTGCTTAAAAATAAAATTTTCTACCTTGTAGTAAAATAAAAATTTTCATACATAAATTGGAAATATTTTTCTCAATTTTTTCTGACTATGTTTATTATAGAGTTTACGTTCCATACACAAAACTAATAACTGATAAAACTCTTTAACTCAACTTTTACGGTCATTCGTATTTATAATGCTCAGGGTTGTCTATTTGTAGGCCCTAGTGTGGGTTTTCACACAGTATAGCCGCCTCACAGTGAGCAGTGCCTGCATCTGTACAGGATCTCAAAAAAAATAAAATAAAAATACTCTGGGTCAAATAAGAATTCATTCTTAATATAGTGTCAATAGTAGCTTTTTCTTAATGTGGTGTAAATAGTAACTTTTTCGTATTGAGAATTATTTACTCTTGAAAACAACAGAAGATGAGGCATTTGATAGTATAGTAATTTAAAAAAAAACGGATCAGATTGGTTTTATTTGTGTTCCAAAAAAAAATTTTTTTTTATCTAAAAACATTATTAACATAAAAAATTGTTATTAATTATGTATTTAGCATACAAAAATGTTATTAACTATATTTGTTATATAAATTAGGCCTATTTTTGGGATGTTTTCCAGATTTGCAATAGGGAATACCTATAGTCCAGTGGTTCCCAAAGTGTTTACCGCAGCACCCTTAAATTAAGCAATTGTGTCGCGAATAGGAAAAGGGAACCATTGACCTTTTTGTGTAGATGTAGCTTGTATGAATTAGATATGTATCTAAATCATGGTATAGGTATCATATCTGTAATATGTATCGCGTTTCATACTTAATTAGGTAACTGGTAAATGGTAACCTATATATTTTTATTTAATTCTGTAAGGTACGCGATGTTGTGGAATTTATCCAGAACTTACCTGGTTGCCAAGATTATGCCGAAGATTTTGAGCTTCAAGAAATCGATGGTCAGGCATTAATGCTTCTCAAAGCTGATCATTTGATGTCCGCCATGTCCATCAAACTTGGACCTGCACTTAAAATTTGCGCCAAGATTGAGGCAATGAGAGCGGATCGTAAAGATAACTGACTTTAATTGGACGTATAATATATTTTTTTTTATTTTGTTTTTCTTATTGTTTGTTATTTATGCTAAAATATACCTATAGTCGTCTTCTTTGCTAAAATTCACCTGTCCCAATATTCAAGAGTTAACTTTTTAGTTGTCCATTTGGGAATATGTCTGAATCAGGATGAAAAACTCTGTCCAATACATACATACATACATACATACATACCTTACAATTTTAAAATTCAATGTACAGATAATAGAGTGTAATATAATAGTAAACTGATTTAGAACAGTGAATTTTGGACAGAATATGATTATTGTATATATATATATATATATATATATATATATATATATATATATATATATATATATATATATATATATATATATATATATATATATATATATATATATATATATATATATATATATATATATATTTAAAATTTATATTTATATTATATATATATATATATATATATATATATATATATATATTCTATTTTTGTAATTAGCATTGTTATAGTTTTTGTATATTTTTTTAACCATATTCTCTGCCTTGGTTTTATACTGATGAAACAAGATTTACTGAATCTATATTAATCATTTGTATCTGTTTTGTAAATATATTATTATTATTATTATAATTATTATTATTATTATTATTATTATTATTATTATTATTATTAAAGCAATATTCTAGTCTATTATAGTAATTATTAACATTTTCTTTGTAAATATATATATATAGTGTATATGTAGTATTTATTAATTTTTATTTATTTCAATATAGACACACTGCCTATACCTTTCAAGTACAATAATAGTAATGCACAGTCATTCATTTTTAAATAATAATAATAATAATAATAAATAATTATAATAACATTTTTGAAAATAATTAGAGACTAAAATGAGGGTAGTTATCATATACAATTTTTTTTATTGTATTTATTAAATTAAAGTTAGATTTGAATTGGATTCATAAAAGAATAATAGTAACATTTAATAATACAAGATACTTAATTGGATATTTTGTGAATTGTAATTTTTGTTTTAGAAGTAATTAAAAAAAAAAAAAAAAAAAATAAGAAAGGGGGTAATGTTAGCATGAAAACATGGAGGAAATTGAGCCGTTGAAAGCTAAAGGGGTGTAAGTTGCATTTTTTTACAATTTGAACTTCACCACAATTGGATCCCTCCATGATTGGATAACACCACGATTGAATAACACAATCTTCAATCTTTTTTTGTGTTCTGAAGTTGTGTTAAATCTAATTCAAATATTTCTCTAAATGAATGAGTCAAAGGAAATTTTACTCTCCATCAGCGGGATTCGAACATTAGACTCCGCGTCGCTGAGTAACAATAACCGGGAGCTTTATCCACTAAGCCATCCGCGTTCCCAAAAAAGAACGCTTCAGGCGTAGTTTTTAAAGCTCCCGGTTTTCTCATCCCATAATTGCTGAGTACTCAAAGGCCTGGCCCCCATCAAAGTGTAACATTTTGACAACTAAATAAAAAACTTAAACTTTTAATTAACCCAATTAAAAATTTTCTAACGTGCTACCTTTGCTTTCAACGGTTCAGTATTATAAGTCACGCGATTATTATTATTATTATTATTATTATTATTATTATTATTATTATTATTATTATTATTTGACCTTATTAATGCCTTAATAAAAACAGTTTAAACAAATCCTGGGGATTTTATAATATATATATATATATATATATATATATATATATATATATATATATATATATATATATATATATATAATTTCTCTATATATATATATATATATATGCTATATTTATATTTATATATACTCATATATTATAATATATATATATATATATATATATATATATCATCACATAACACTCTAACACGTTAATTCCTCATTATTCTCCCACCTAACATAACCCTAAAATTGTCCATCTGAACAGATTGTACCTTAGTCTCTGTAGCCTCTTATTCCACACCATAGTTTCACTTAAGTACTATACATTAACACTGGTAACAATATACCTTCATATAAAACCCTATCGCACTCAAGACTTAGTCCCTTTGTATCCACCAAGAATTTAATTGTACCAGCCACCTCCTACCATTCACATCTTTCCTATTAACTGCATCATCCGTTCCCTTTATATCTAACACAGTGGTTCTTAACATAACTTAAACTTGGCTTTGAACTAGTTGTATTGCCCATCGCCTCCCTTTCATTTGGAAGAGGCAGGAAATGACTAATTTTAATTAAGCATAGATAACAAAATAATTTTAATAAATAATGCAGAGCATAAGTTTAAGAATTATGTAGACTTAAAATGAATTAAGACTAAAATTGTTAATTTATCTTAATTGTGACTTAAGGTAATTGTAATTGATGAGATCCTGCGAGATTTTCTATATCAGGTTCAATGTTGGTCAAACGAAGTCACAAGTTTCCTCTTTGATCAATTACCAAGGTTTTTATGGATAGCTCTGAGGTGTATTATTTTAAACGATCTTTTTCAACATGTATTGTCTTCAATGTTTATCTTTCATTTTAAGTAAATATTAGCAATACTTTCATGTATAATAGAATTGGTATTGAAGATAATT
>JABUQX010148054.1:0-7500 GCA_015478945.1 Trachelipus rathkii
CGATGCATACTTCGTTAAATTACCTCAATTGCGTTGTTAACTCATTTTTAAATTTATCATTGAAACGCGTTTTCGTGCCACTTCCTTATATATATATATAAAGCATATCTTGTTATATTTTCAGTTCCTTCATCATTTACGACTTGTCAGTTTTTTAATTAATTTTCTTTTAATTTATTTTTTAAATTAGTTTTGAGCTTTCTACAGATAGAAACTAGAATTTGAAAATAAAATGCTTAGAAAGCAAGAGAAATATATATATATATATATATATATATATACTATATATATGCTAATAACAATATATATATATATATATTATATATATATATATATATATATATATATATATATATATATATATATATATAAGTTTTTTTTTAATGATTTAAAATCATGGTTTTTCTTTATTTCAAACAATGGTTTAAGGCTTTAAGCCATTGGTTTAAAACCATTTGATTTAAACCAGACTGCCATATATATATATATATATATATATATATATCATATATATATATATATATATATATATATATATATATATATATATATATATATATATATATATATATATATATATATATATATATATACATATATATATATATATATATACAAGAAAAATATAATAATAATATATATATATATATATATATATATATATATATATATATATATATATATATATATATATACCTTCACCTTCTCACCCCTGGCCACCCCATCATGGGAGGGGCCATACCTCATCCAGGTACCCCGCCGACATCAACTGTCTCCTTCAAAGATCCTTCATGGATGAAATGTTCCATGTTGTTCTGTGTTGAGAGTTAGTTATACAGGAGAGAAAGAAGTGAGATGTGTCCTCCAGAACCTGGTTACTGTTTTGACAGATGTTTGTGGTGGTTTTGTTAAGGTTGAATCTGTGTTTGTAATATTCTAAGTTAGGGTGGTGGCCGCATCTTAGCTTGGCCAAGGATGACTGACTGGTTCTTGGTAGTGAGTTGAATTCTAGTGCTATTTCTGGTGGGTGTTTGTTTAAAATGTTGTTTGGTGGTCTGCGCCTTAAGTAGTTTTCTGTTAGAGTCGTGTGGATTTGTTTGGTGTATGTTGTGTTGTTTGGTGGAGGTGAAATGTTATTAAGAATTTGTTTGTAATATAGGGCTGGTGAAGAAGGAGATTGTTTGAGTCTGTGGTGGGTGGGGTTAGAGAGTGCAATGTGCCATGAGTGTTGGGGTGTTTGGGGGTTTGGAAAAGAATTGTGCCTATCATGCCCAGGTGTGTCTCTATGGGTAGAATTTTCATTTCTTCGTGTTGGTGTTGCTGGGGTGTTGTTGATGTGCATCCTCTTATGATTCTTGGAGCTTTGTTTTTTGTCGTTTGGAGTTTCTTTATGTTATTTTTAGTCAGTAGTGTGTGCCAAGTTGGAGAAGCTTAATTTATAGTCGGTTGAATGTATTGTTTGTGTATGGTGGTGGATGTTGATTTGTTGTTTGTTAAGTCTGTGCCAGCGATGGTTCTTAATATGTTCAGTTTCTTGTTTACAAATGAAATTATGTTGTCTGTGAATCTTAGATGCGTGTCAAGTGTTACTCCTAGGATTTTGGGAGTTTTGTTAAAGGGTATAGCAATGTTGTTTAGGTAGACTTGGGGTGTGTGGCGCCAAGTTGGCGGTCGGTAGTGATTAATGTACTTGAAGATTTGTTTGGTGATGCGAACATTCTGTTTTCTGTTAGCCATGTTTGAAGTTGGTTGATGTATTCTTGTGTCAGGTTTGTGGCCTTGTTTAGGTTCTGGTGTGTAGTGGCTATGGTGATGTCATCTGCGTAGGTTGTTATGTTTGTGTGATCTGTTTGTGGTTGTGGTAGATCGACTGTAAATAGGTTGAATAGTGTGGGGAATAGTATTGCGCCTTGGGGTACTCCGTTGCTGATGTTTACTGCTCTGGATTCTGTATTGTTTGTTTGTAATTGTGCTGTTCGTCCTGATAGGAAATTGGAAATCCATTTCTTTAGGTTAGTGGGGATGTTAGTTTTTTTATTTTGTAGATCAAGTTATGTTTAGGTACTGTATCGAATGCTTTGTTGATGTCGATTGCTATGATTATTGTTTTAAGAGTTGGTTTTGAGTTTAGGTCATTGATTGTGGGTTGTATAACGTTTATGAGTGTGGTTGTACTTGAGTGGTTTTGTTTGAAACAGTGTTGCAATTTATGTTTAATGATATGTAGAGTTATTTTGTTTAGTATGGTTTTTTTCTAGTAGTTTGCATAGTGTTGATAAAAGAGAGATAGGGTGATATGATAAAGGCTCAGAGGGATCTTTTCCTGGTTTTATTTTGAGTATAATGATAGCTTTTTCCAGATAGGGTGAGTGAAGTTTAGGCTGATTTAGCTATTATATATTTGTGCTAATTGAGTTAAAGCTGTGTTCCCTAGGTGTTTGAGGTGTTTGTTTGAGATGTTGTCTGGGCCAGTTGTAGGTGAGTTTTTAAGTGTCTTTGTTATGTTTTCTAGGTCAGTTGTGGTTATTTCTATTGTTGGATCGTGGTTGAGTTTCATTTTCTTGAGGGATTTGATGATTTAACTGTTTTGAGGGTGTGTGGGTTTTTGACTCTGCTTTGCGAAGTGAGTTGCGAGAATGTTTGCTTGTTGTTTGTTGGATTGGGGGTTTTGTGTGTTTGGGTTTTTGATGGATTCGTGAGTTTGTGTTTGTTGGTTGGTTGAGTTTTTCAGTGTATTTATTGTTTCCCACATTCTGGTGTTATTAGTGTGTTGGATGTTCTTGGTGAGGAAGGTTTGGAAGTTGCTTGAAGAATGTGTGTTTGCTAAGTTTATGATTTGGGTGTTTAGAGAGTTAATCTGTTTTCGCTTGGAGTGATGTGGGTATTATTTTTCTGAGCGAGTAGCGTTGTTTGATTAGTTGTTCTATTTCAGGTGTTAGGGTTGGGTTGTATTTTTTTATGTATCCTCTGGGGATGGCTTTGTTAGCTTGTGTTTGAATTAGAGAAGTGAAATTTTGTATGACTTTGTTGAGTGTCGATGTGTTTGGGATATTTAAGGAATGTATGTTGTTTTCTATATGATTGGTGAATTGTGTCCAGTCTACTTTTTTGTAGTTTGTGTATGTTTTTCTTAGTGGGTAGTTTGGTTTGTTGACATTTTGGTATTTTATGGCAAAGGGTCGGAGTTTAGATCGGTTTGTGTTGACCAGTGGAGTTTTGTGTGTAAATTTGGTGAACATAGTGTTATGTCTGGTGATGTGTATGTTTGGTTGGTTTGAGGTGCGTTTCTAGTGTGGTTGTTTAGGATGTTAAGGTTTTCAAGGTTGGCTATGATGTGGATTCCTCTTTAGTTTGCTTCTTGGGCGTTGTACCATGTAGGGTGGTGAGTGTTGAAGTCGCCTTCCATTTTGAGGTTTGGGAGGTGGGAGATTTCGGAGAGGTTTCGTTTGTAATTTCTGGGGCATTGAGGTGATGTGTGGTGGGGAATGCAGAAGTTTCTAGATTGTGGGGTTTTTTGTTTATCATTATTGTGAAGGACTTTATTTTTGTTGTGTTGTCGTTTTAAGGTGGTATTTGTGAATGGTAGTGAGTAGTTTATAAGGGTTAGTAGAGTGTGGTCTTTGGGGGTTTGGGGTGTGGAGATGGCATCATAATCATAGAATTTTGGTTCCGGATAGGTATCGGGTAGGTAGGCTTTTCGTATCATGGCTATGTTTATGTTGTGTTGTTTTAGAAAAACTTCTAGTTCTTTGGTTTTGTTGTGTAGTCGGTTTGTGTTGAATTGTAATATGTTTATATTGTGGGTTTGTTTGTATGATGTGTGTTGTGGGGGTTGTTGTGGGTGGAGTGCAGACTTGGCAAATCCAATTGTGTTTTGAAGGGGGTAGCGTGGTGAGATGGGAACAGTGTTTGTGAATTCATTGTTTGCATCTATTGCAATTTATGGAGTTTCTCCTCACTATCTTGTTGCATATTGGACATATGTAAATTCTAGGCCCGGGGTTTGTTTCTGTATCACCGGCTTTTAGGAGTAAGGCTGAGACATAAGTCGGGAAAATTTGCCTCATAATGAGTAGAAGGAGAAATAAAATAGTTGAGTGGTGGAGAGTCCTGGGAATGATCTCGGATTTGTCCGGAAGCTTCGGCGGCGCATATGCGCTGTCGCGGTAACACCACATTTTCTTGTGGGTGGAGTGAGAGACTTCTGAAGATCCCAACCTCTGTCTGACGAGGATCTTGCGCTGTGACTTCTGGCAAGTTGTCTCTCTACACAACCTATATATATATATATATATATATATATATATATATATATATATATATATATATA
Organism: Trachelipus rathkii; assembly: GCA_015478945.1. NCBI lineage: Eukaryota > Metazoa > Arthropoda > Malacostraca > Isopoda > Trachelipodidae > Trachelipus > Trachelipus rathkii. The sequence continues at coordinate 4,331 of JABUQX010148054.1, forward strand.
TATATATATATATATATATATATATAGTCTTTATCTATACTTTATATATATATATAAGAATAATAAGGCCTGAAGTAATCTTAAACACGATAAATATTACATATATATTACAAGAAACAGTCTTCTGTATTGTGAAGGGCGTTAGCTTTCGTTAGCTGGATCCTCTGTCCGACGCAGTGAATGGAAGACTAAAAATTTTTAAATTTAAATCAATGAAAAGTGGAAAGTTTAAATATAATAAAATGGTAAGAATAATAAGTTGATTAGGTATGTTTTGTTAAGATTTTTTTGAAAAAAGGGTTGGTGATCAATAATTTGTTAAGTGTGGAATCTAAAGAGTACCTTGTAGTTTGTTATAGTTGGGGAGATTTTTTATGCAAAGGGATTCAATTAATTTGCGTTGTAGGGGTCAAGTACCTGTATGATAGGGGTCATGTCATTAAGGTTAATTTTGTGATTGAGTTGTGATCTGTGTAAAGTGAGGGCAGAATTTTTTGAGTCATTTATGAGATCTTGTTTGTGTTGTTTTTTTCGCCTAGTGAAATCATTAGTTTCTCCAATGTAGCAAGAGGTGCAGTTAAAACAGGGGATTTTATAAACACATTGGGAGATGTTTTGGGAAGTGTGTGTGGGAGGTTTGAAAATCCGTTTGAGAGAAGATGTATTAGAAGAGGTAAGTCTTAAAGATTCAGGTAAAGATCTTATGATAGAGGTGTGAGGTACGTGTGGGACGGGTAGATAAGAGAAGGATTTGGGTGGTAAACCGGTGGTTGGGTTGTATAGTTTATGTTTAGCTTTTTTAAGGGAACGGGTTAAGATGTGTTTGGGGTAAGAAAGTTTGCTGAAGGTAGTGAAGATGTAATTAAGTTCAGTTTGTAAGAAAGGGGGGGAACATATACGTAAGGCTCTAAGAAAAAGGGAAGTAACTTTCATTGATTTAGAACCCAAAGGTACAGTCTTCCATTCACCGTCGTTGATAGCTAACGCCGCTTCACAACTACGAAGACGTTTCTTGTATTATATATGTAATATTATCGTCGTTACCGTACTTCGGAAGCCTCTGTATTCTACCTGTAACAGCGATTAACAGCTTCGAGATTTATCTATCTATATATAATATGTAATATATATATATATAATATATATATATATGTATATAATAACGCATATATATATATATATATAGTATATATATATATATATATATAAACCAGTATTTATATATATATATATATATATATATATATATATATATATATATATATATATATATATATATATATATATATATATATATATATATATATATATATATATATATATATATATTATATATATATATATATATATATATAAATATATATTTCTTTATATATATATATATATATATATATATATATATATATATATATATATATATATATATATATATATATGAGTCAATTAACCTCTTTTTTTATAAAAAGAAATTAAATAAATCATATGAAATAAATTGAATGAACAATAAAAGTTTGTCATTTATAGATTTTTTTTATTTTTGCAACTGCTGCAATTGTCACAGAGCAATAATAAATTTTTATATAATTTCTAAAAGTTTATTGTAAATTTTAGGATTAATAATTTCAAACGTTTATATGTAATTTCTAATTAATATTTCGGCACCTTTATAATTTGATTACAATTTATTCGCCTAGAGGCAAACTATATTCTGTCCTCTCTCGACTATGTCGAAGCTGTATTTCAAAATCCCGACACTTACGATTCTCACATAGCATTTATTCAGATAGCTTTATTTTAAATTCAAATGCTCCAAAAGTAGTTCTTTTAACCGTTTATAACCAGGTTATAGAGTACTACCTTTATTTATAAAATAATCTGCCTACATGCAGAATTTTATGACTCGTAATCAATATCGACTTCAGTTCATATATATTAACAGTGGCGGCTCGTCTATATGGGCTCCGGGGCTGCTGCCCCTCCAAATTAAAAATGCCAGGCATAGGATGTTGATGGAAATATAAAATTTTGTCACGGAAAATAAAAAATTTTTTAAACAATTTTAAATACATAAAAAAAATAGTAATTAACAAAGAAAATAAGAAAAGAATGCTTTTTGCAACAGCAAATTTTATGTACGATATTTTTTTTCAATATATCCAATACTATAAAATTGGGGCTCCTAATATTCCAGCTCAAAAAAGACCAACTTTATTATTTAAGACAAATACAGCAACTTAACAAGAAAAAGAATACCAAATTCCTATAGATGTTTTTAGCAAGTTGCCAGTTTGGCTTTTTTTGAATTTTATGGCAACTTACCAGATTTGTTTCATATAAAATTGCATTTCAAACTTGAGGGGGTTGCTAGTTGTCCTTTAATGTCCTTCTGTACATATAAAAGACATATATTAAAGACAAATAAAAATCAGTTTATTATTAGGCTTCAGAGAGATTGGATGTGTTTTTTTTTTTTTTGGTGTTGAAAATTTAATTGCATATATGAAATAAATTATTTATTTACAGAAAAAAAAATAATACATTTTATATGAATGCTGATGATGATGATGATGTGCATGTACTTGCCCAAATATTCTTAAAATTGCGTGTATTTTTAAAATTTATGTTAACATTTAAGGGAATAAAGTTTTATTTCTAATTTTGCTCTGAAACCTTCAAAGAAGGGTAAGCCTCCCTTCCCTATTGGCGATTTCGTACCAACAGCTCGGTCTCGAACGTGCCAGGCGTAAGATTATATATATATATATATATATATATATATATATATATATATATATATATATATATATATATATATATATATATATATATATATATATATATATATATATATATATATATAGAACCAATGAAATAATTACTGGTGTTGTATTTAATAACATATATATATATATATATATATATATATATATATATATATATATATATATATATATATATATGTATATATAATATATATATATATATATATATATATATATATATATATGTATATATATATATAAGAGAGAGAGAGAGAGAGAAATTTCTCTCTTTCTGCTTAAAGAGAGAGAGAGAGAGAGAGAGAGAGAGAGAGAGAGAGAGAGAGAGAGGCCAAATCATAGATAAGCAGGCAATGACATTTTTCGTTTCTGACACCTCTGAAATACATT
>JABUQX010148054.1:12500-17500 GCA_015478945.1 Trachelipus rathkii
ATACATCATATATCTTCTGTTTTGTGAGAAAGATGTAATGCCTTTCAGTATGAGGATACATCAGAACATTTAGGAAAACTTTCATTTATTTTGAGAAGCGAAATCGTTTACTTTTCTGACACGAAATTTTCTAGTTTCTTTTCATGCAATTTTAGATGAAGAAAAATTAAAATAAAAAAAAATCCAAAATATGTGAAGTAACATAAGAATTGTTTTTTATTATTAATTTTTATTTATTTGTTTATTTTTTGCAAGTACGAACTACAAAATAATGAAATGGTGAAATATATATAAGCTCATTTTCAGAAGATATTCCAAGAGTATTGAAAAGATTTTTTGATTTCACAACCAAGTCTTAATAAACCTGCTGTGTGAACTCTTCTTTTTATCCAGGTTTAATACAGCATGCAATTAAACTGCAGTCAAAGAGTAGGACAAATAATAATTAGAGAAGTTCGACTTTGGAGATTCCAGAGGTCAGATTTCAGGCATAATTAGAATATTCTCTGTTGCAATTCATTAATTAATTTATCAAATCATTCATTCCAAAATTTTATACTCTAAGACGAATTTCTGTAAGGTATTTTAGGTTAGGTTAGGTTAGGTTAGGTTAGGTTAGGTTAGGTTAGGTTAGCTTTAATTCTTTATAACTTTCTTTGCTATACAAAAATAAGTTTTGGTTAAAAATATGCTAAATAAATTAAATCATTTATTTTTCCCTTCTTCTTAGAAATCTGATAATCTTGCTTTTTTTTTTTAAATAAAAGTTCACGCCCCACAAACATAGCCCTATTCAACGATGAGAACTTCTCATGGTAATTGCTACCCGGGATCCGGAGGAGGGGTAGAACCCAGCTCCTAGTTAGGTTAGGTTAGGTTAGGTTAGGTTAGGTTAGGTTAGGTTAGGTTAGGTTAGGTTAGGTTAGGTTAGGTTAGGTTAGGTTAGGTTAGTTTAGGTTAGGTTAGGTTAGGTTATATTCTTCGCGATTCTGTCGCGTTACATTTGCGCCACGGTAGTAGCTTTAGCCATTCTCAAACACCGTAATTTTCTTCAGATATTTATTAAATAATAATTTCGGAATTTTAAAACCCAAAATTAATCCTTACTTTTTTTTTTTATCCTTCGCAAAATATTTAGAACCTTCTTAGAATTGGATTTGTTTACTTTCAATCTTTTTCTCCGTAATTTTCCAATCTGCTTCTAAGCTATTCACTCTCCACCAAAGTCACACACACACACACACCTACACACACCTACACACCTACTCATCTACACACCTACACACCTACATATACACACACACACACACATATATATATATATATATATATATATATATATATATATATATATATATATATATATATATATATATATATATATATATATATATATATATATATATGTACATTATACACAAATAAAAAAATAAAAATATATATATATATATATATATATATATATATATATATACAAATATATATATATATATAATATATATATATATATATATATATATATATATATATATATATATATATATATATATATATATATATATATATATATATATATATATATATATAAATATATATATATATATATATATATATATATATATATATATATATATATATATATATATATATATATATATATATATATATATATATATATATATAGATAAATAACCAGACACGGATTATCACGCACACGTTTTACACGTACACGTGTGCACTTATTTACGTATAGGAGTGCCTATAGTTATGTAAGTGCATACATACGTTCATGTGCATAATTTTTAAAATATATTTTAAATATAAATAAAAAAACAAAAATTAAACAAAATATAGATGTAAGCGAAAAAAATTTAAAATAAATTTTTTTTTAAACAATATGAAAATAAAAACTTTAAGCATAATGTTAATATTTCATCATGCAAAAGAAATATATTAGTTTACCTCTGCCTAAAGAAAATGAGATTTTAGGCTGATATAATGATTATTATATATTATTTCTGTAATTATTTGTTATTAGATGATTTCAGCTCATTTTTAATGGTTAAACCCCTTTTAGAGGTTCCGTCCGCATCTCGTGTGGATCTCTTACCATTTCAGACTCCTCAGGAACTAATCCTTTGTCATTTTAGTGTATATGGATTGATGTATCGTACATTAGACAGGGTAAAAACAGGTTTTTCTTTAGGGGCTGCAATCCAGGGGGATATTCAGACTCCTGCAGCAACTTTAAACTATCAAATTTTGGATCTATGGTGTCATAAACATGTAAAATGACAACAATATTGATATATTAAGTGAATGTATGCTTACTCAGCACCGTACCGCACCGCATCTGCTCCGACTCCGACACAGGGGAAGTGCTCCATCTTTGGCTTGTTCTTTTTCCTTCTTCATCTTTTCTCCGTCTTCTTCTGTTATGCATTCCATTATCTCTCCTTTATTTCTACTTTTTTTTGTACGGAATCCCTTAAGGAAGGTCCTTAGACATCCTTCGAGATGCTGAGACCTGAAACTCCCAAAATCGAAATCTAGGGGTTCGTAAACATAGGAAAAGATAAATTTTGACCAAATTTCATCTGTCAACGGCAAAGGCTCCGGTGCAGTGTACCTCAATATGTGTATTCCCCATATCTACCTTGTGCTTATTTCTTCTTCATTCAGCCTTTATCTTCTCCTCTTATGCTTTCCATATGAATCTCCTTTATTTCTTTCTTTTTCGTACGGAACCCCATTAAGGCGGTGTAATTCGACATCTTTAAGGATGTTGAAACCCATAAAATCAAGTTTTATGGGTTCATAAACCTAGGGAAAATCACCTTACTTGATCTATTATATGTTTGTATACAGATTTCAGCTCTGGCACCGTAAAGGCTCCGGTGTAGAACACAGAATAAATTACCTTCTCTATATCTACCTTCTTCTTATTCCTTCTTCATTCTTTCCCCAACTTCTTCTCTTATGCATTCCCTTTATCTCTCCTTTATTTCTTCTTTTTTCATCTGGAACCTCTTAAGGTGGTCCTTAAACATTCTTGAGGGTGCTGAACCACTCAAATTCGAGTTCTATGAGGTCGTTAGCCTAGGGAAAGACACCTTACTCTGTCTATTATAAGCTTGTATACAGATTTCAAGATACGGCCCCAGCTCCGGATGCGGATCCATGCTTCGCAACATGAACCGTTTCAAACTCCGTATAATTCCAATCCTCCGAATCTTTCGCAGAAGCATGACGGTAGCTTTGTTTTCACCTAACTAAGGCAATATTCAAGTTAAAGGGCTTAGCTCACCCTTTGGATGGGCGTAGCGGCATGAATCCACAGCTCAGCGGTGCAGACACCAGATATATGTGCTTCAAGTTTGAAATGGCTCCGAAAATTATCTCTCCTCATTCATGAAGGGATTTTATATATATATATATAATATATATATATATATATATATATATATATATATATATATATATATATATATATATATATATATATATAATAATAAAAAATAATATATATATAATATATATATATATATATATATATATATATATATATATATATATGAAAAATATTATTGATAATTATATATATAATTATTATATATTGTAAGGGTGATAAATGAAGAGGAGAGAGAGAGAGAGAGAGAGGAGGTGATTCGAGAGAGTGGAAGTGAGAGTGAGAGAAGAGAGAGAGAAGAGAGAGAGAGAGAGAGAAAATTAAGTTCAAAAGGTCATAGCCGCTGTTAACAAAATTGACTGAACTGATAAGCGTCTCTAAGAAAATCTTAATTTAATATTATGGTCACTAAAGACTACCCAGTTTAGTGTAGAAATAAAATGCTTTGCCTACCAGCGAATAGGACCTGGTTCAATTCTCATAAGAGAATTTGGGAACATCTTAATCTAAATAATTTTGGTAAATATATTAAAATTACTAAAGTAAATATATATATATATATATATATATATATATATATATATATATATATATATATATATATATATATATATATATATATATATCTATATATATATATATAAGTTTGTTATGCGCGAGCATCATCAAAACAACTGCAAATAACAAAAACAATATACCGTCTTCGGCATAATGACGTCATTCCTAAACTCTCATAATGTTATGTTTCAACAAAAGGCCAATCGAACAAAAACAACAAACAACCATTAAAACAAAAATAAGTTCATATATAATATATATATATATATATATATATATATATATATATATATATATATATATATATATATATATATATATATATATATATATATATATAATATATTTTTTTACACACTCTATATATATATATATATATATATATATATATAATATATATATATATATATATATAATATATATAATATATATATATATATATATATATATATATAAACAATATATAAAAAAAATAAAAATATATATATAAATATATGTTTTAATATTATTAATAAAAACATATATATATAATATAATATAATAATAATAATATATATATATATATATAGCCACTTTTTCATCATTACTCTAACCAGTGGCCAAAGGGTGTGGTCGTATTTGCTTTAGAACTTAAGATTTCAAAATAAGTCTTTTCCTACAATCGAAAAGTCAAAATGAAGTTTTCTATAAAAACAAAACATAAAATAGAGCAAATAAAATGAATAAAAAAAAAACAAAACAAAAAAAAAACTGAAGAAAAAATGACATGTATTTAAGAAAACCAAGTCAGACTTTGTGTTTAAGAAAACTCTGACTTGTATTTAAGAAAACTTCTAGTCTTGAAATGTATTCAAGGAAACTTGAAGTCAGCTTTTGTAAATAGAATGACATTGATTTGAAAGGCCTTTAAAACAATATCGTCTAGTGACGCAATTGTTTTAAAATATCTCTGGAGTTTTGATGCCGTTTTTTTCCCCCTTCTTTTTAAATGTGAGCTTGTGTAAGCATTGATGAATTTTCTGCAACCTGCTGT
>JABUQX010148055.1:0-2500 GCA_015478945.1 Trachelipus rathkii
CAGTAGTACTTCGTTCAATCAATTGATTGTTTATCGTTTTATTTATCATTGAAACGCTCGCGTTTTATTGCGCCCTTCCAATATATATATATATATATATATATATATATATATAATATTTAATTCAAACTTCAAAAAGTAAACATCCGCATCCACATCCTCATCTACTTTAAGATCTGCATCCGCATCCTCACATCCTCTTTAAGATCACATTCGCAAACAGTAAGTTTTGACATCAGTCATCACTTATAAATATATATATATATATATATATATATATATATATATATATATATATATATATATATATATATATATATATATATATATATATATATATATATATATATAATGAATAATAAAACCAATGCTCTAAACATGATGTAATTAAAATATTTTTTTCTTAAAATAGTTTTCTTTATTAAATCCTCGAAAATTAAAATAGTAAAAACAAGTAGACAAATTACAGGAATGGAATCTCTTCAAAATTAACAAAGATCAGTGGTTCAGCAAAAAATTACAAATCAACGTTTCGGGAAATATATCATTCCCATCATCAGGACATCAAAGTTTTATTTTTATCAAAATTTATAAAAACAGCAAAGTATTCGTTAATGCGAAAACATAGTATCCAAAAAAGGTTATGGTATCAGTTGAATACATTATTTAAATTATGAGAGCTGCAATTTGTAAGGACCACTATCACTGTTGAGAGAGGGTTTAAGACTGGAGATATAGAGTGATTCTAGAATCTTTAAATCAGTGAATTGGTTGGTTTGTGTCAGTATCGTGAAATGTTGTATATTTATAGGGTGATTTTTATTATGGCTATGGTTTCTGATACTAGATGCGGGAGGGTTGGTGAAGAGTGAACCCGTTCTAGCTGAGCAGCCTCTATGCTCGTCCATCCTGACGGTGAGTTGGCGTTGAGTACTACCAACATAGGTGTCTTGACAGTCACCACATGAATACTTATATACGACGGACGAGCGCAGAGGAGCAGGTAGGGGGTCTTTATGATTTAGAAGGGAACCTATGGAGTAGTTAGGTGTAAAAAGAAAAATAGGTTTTAGTTGAGGATAAGAATTTGATAGAAGTTTTGTGATTTCTTGTTTAATTTTAGTATAATGATGGTCGTAAAAAGGTATTTTAATATAAAAAGGTTGTTTAGAAGGTAGCATAGGGGGTTCAATCGGTGAATATATTTTATTAAGAAATCTTTTTATTAAGTTGTATATTAAGGACGAAGGGTATAGGTTAGAGTTAAAATGTTTAGTTATAAAAGAAAGTTCTGTATGAAGTTCCAAATAGCCAGATGTTAAATGGTAGGCTCTGTATATTAGGGTGTTTATGCTATTGCATTTATAAAGAAAAGGTACGTGGCTGAAGAAGTTTTGTGCAAGGTTGGTGAAGGTGGGTTTTCGGTGTATACTTAAAGAGATGCGTGGGTTAATCTTTTTAATGCTCAAATCTAAAAAAGATAAAGTGTCGTTAGTTTCTTCTTCTGTAGTGAATTTAATGTTAGGTAGTTGACAGTTGAGGAAATTTAGGAAGGGGGTAACTTTTTGTTTGTTAGAAAAAAGTAGAAAGGTATCGTCTATATAACGTTTATAGTAGGAAGGTTTACAATTTTGGGGGGCAGAGTCAAGCCAAATTGATTCGTAATGTTTTAAATATGTGTTAGCAAGAATAGAACTAAGAGGAGAGCCCATAGCAAGAGAGTTAGTTTGAGAATATAATTGATTATCAAAGAAGAAATAGGTATCAGAGACAGCCAGAGTTAATAGTTCTTTAAAATCGGATTTAGTGAAATTCATGAATGTAGATTGAGTATGGAAAATTATATTTAGTAAGATATCTATAGCTTCAGTGGTAGGAATATTAGTGTATAATGATTCTATGTCAAAACTAACCATATGAAATTTATGGAGATTGTTGATAGAGGAAATCCATGATTTAAATGAGTAAGAATTTTGTAAAGTATATTGATTTATACTGAAAGGTGTTAAATAAGGGACTAAAAATTTTGCTAAATTGTAATTATGTGTGTTGTAAGCGGCTAGAATAGGGCGGATGGGAATGTTATTTTTATGAATTTTTGGGAGACCATATAAGGTACCAGGAGCGGAGCCTCTAGAGTAACATGTATCATATTGGGATTTGTTTAGTAGATTTTTTTTTATGAAATTTTCGTAATGCACGGTTTAATTTATCTTCTAGATTTAAAGATAGCTTTAGTGGGTCTTGTTGTGAAAGTTTAAATTTGCTAGTATCAGATAATATATTTTTTACTTTAGTTAGGTAATTTAATCGGATTTATTTAAAATAACTACACCATTAGTCTTGTCGGGTTTACATATGATTATAGATCTATCATTGATGACCCTATAAAATTCCAAAGAAGCCTTTGTGCAATAAGGTTAATATTAGTTTGTATATGACTAAAACTAGTTTTGTATAATAAATGAGGTTTTAATTATTTAACAATTTCTCAAAAGAA
>JABUQX010148055.1:5000-14421 GCA_015478945.1 Trachelipus rathkii
TATATATATATATATATATATATATATATATATAGGGTGTTCTGTGTCCATGAGTATTAGATGAGTGCCAAGTGAGTGCCAATGAGTGTGAGTGCCACACAGTGCCAAGTGAGTGCCACATGGTGCCAACTAGGTGCCACTTTCAAGCCTTTTCTGTAACCTCCTTTGAGCCTAGAATAGCCCTAATATGGGTGTCTACCCCTAGGTAATAGGTATGAGGATTCGAGTGGTGTATATTACAAGTTGCTAGGATGCTTCCTAGTATGAGTTAGCATTTTTCTAGCATGACAGAATACACACACACACCCAGATGCACACACCCACACATCTAGACACACTTACACTCGCCATAGGCACTTACACTGCTAACCTATAGACACTTGCACTTACCTTTACACACACACACACACACACACACCCATGCACACACACATAAACACTATGTCACTTATACAACATACTTTATGACACTTATGCATCCATGAGCATACACTGTAAGCACTTATACACCAACCATAGACACTTACACTGCTCACCCACAGTCACTTGCTTACACTCACACGATATTTTGATGTCTTAACTTTGATGTCTCCTATAATGATGGTTCATCTTTGATGACTCAGATTTATTGATGGTTCAGCTTCGAAGGCTCTCAACCTCCGTTACTGCTTTAACTCATATATTTATTAACATTATTTTTCTTTTATATTTTTTACTTAATACTTTTTAATTTATAAATTTTTAAAAATTGTATGTAAGAAGAAAAAATCCAGAGTGTCTGATATATAATCATTTTATTTTACTACAATTGTACGAAATTTTATTAAAAACATATACTTTACATACCTTAAAGCAGTAAATCAGTAAATCAATAGAGGTGTTACCTAACACCTAAGGGATTAGTATGCTTTTGTTTTACTGCTTTACTGCTTTAACTTTCTGCTTTACTGTTTTAACTTTCTGCTTTACTGCTTTAACTTTCTGTTTTACTGTTTTAACTTTCTGCTTTACTGCTTTAACTTTCTGTTTTACTGTTTTAACTTTTCCTTTACTGCTTTAACTCATATGTTTAGCTTTAACTCATTCTTATAATGTTATTGATATTATTAACGATATGTCTACAAAATATTTATTAAATCCATGTGTGTGAGTTTGTTAAGATCAGTGATTACCTACTTATGATAACATGTGCTTTTGTTTTACTGCTTTACTGCTTTAACTCATGTTTTACTGCTTTAACTCATATGTTTTACTAACTCATATATTTATTAACATTACGTACCTTAAAGCTAAGTAAATCAGTAAATCAATAGAGGTGCTACCTAGCATCAAAGGGATTAGTACGCTTTTGTTTTACTGCTTTACTGCTTTAACTCTGCTTCTTTAACTCATGTTTTACTACTTTAACTCATATATATTTATTAACATTACGTACCTTAAGCATTAAATCAGTAAATCAATAGATGTGTTACATAGCAACAAGGGGTTAGTATGCTTTTGTTTTACTGCTTTAGTGATTTGAGTCATGTTTTACTGCTTTAACTCATGTTTTACTGCTTTAATATGGAGGGGCTGCAGGTTTATATATATATATATATATATATATATATATATATATATATATATATATATATATGCTAACTTTTTAATATTATATATATATATATATATATACATTTCTGTTTCAGTGTTTTACGATAGTTGACAAGAATTGTAGAAGAAAACGAAAATATGGCTGCAAATAATCAAAAACGTGGGCTAAAACGCACTTTCAGTGGAGATGTCGAACCTGTATCAGAAACCGTGCTCGTAGAAGTAGTCGAAGAGGTTGAATTAGTGGAAGCTGTGGGTGCCTATGAAAATGCAGTCGATGCTGATGATGACCGAAGACAGAATGCTATCAAACCATGCAAAAGGGTAAGTGATGTTAAATTATTATTATTATTATTATTATATATTAATATATATATATATATATATATATATATATATATATATATATATATATATATTTATACTACCTATCTATATATATATATATATATATTCATATTTATTTACAGCGTAAGGTGGATTTGAGACAGACAAAAAGAGAACAGAAATACCCATATATACTGAATTCACTGGTATGCAGTATAGCGATATATCGATGTGGATAGTGATGAGAATATTGTGCGAGAACTCTACTTGATCAGGAAGGTGGTTTATTTCTTGATTAGCCACTTGATAATACAGGATTCGGCCTAGAGTAAGTTTCTATATTATTTCTTAAAATTCATAGACGTTATTACAATAGATATTCTTATATATATATAATATATATATATATATATATATATATATATATATATATATATATATATATATATATATATATATATATATATATATATATATAAATATACTTATAATGCTATTTCATTACAGTGTGATAATATTGGTACTGCCAGTACCCCTTGTGTCAACAAAGTCGGAGGTGGCCGGGATGCAATTAGGCCTGTTAAGAGAAGACTGTTGGCGGAGCTTGAACGTCGCAAACGTCGCCAATCAGACTTAAACACCGAGGCACCCAATGAATCTCCAAATACACATGAAGAGCCCCCCTCCCGCTTATCTGAAACGAATATCCAAACTTCGGAATCTACGGTAAGTTATGATCTAATTATTCTATATATTACTGAAAAATATTATGAAAAATGCTGTTACATAATAGTATGTATTCGAATGTTTATGTATTTTCATTCTTTTTCTCCTTTCAACAGAAATCATCTGCAACCGCTTGCCGTAAACAATCAGACTTAAACACTGATGCACCCAAAGAATCTCCAAATACACATGAAGATCCCCCCTCACCCTTATCTGAAACGAATATCCCAACTTCGGAATCTTCGGTAAGTTACAATCTAATTATTCTATATATTACTGAAAAATATTACTGGAAAAATATTGTTACATAATAGTATATTACACAGTTGTTTATGAATTTTCATTCTTTTTCCCAGAAAAATCGTAGGCAGAAAGGGCACCCTGGACGGATTGTAGATGACGGGGCTGTTGCGGGTCCTTCACGAGGTGTTTCACGACGATGAGGAGGAGGTTGATGAACCACCTGCACCTTTCTCGACAGAGTTGTTAAAGGTAACACGTGAAGGATCTACGCGTAACTCAGGGATCATCGATCACCACCGCTTCAGAGTGCGTATCGACACCAGACGGATCTTTAACGGAAATCGAGACATCAACGATGTGTTAGTAGCTGTCATACACAACGTGATAGAACAGGTACGAGGACATATAGGGAATATACCCTCCGTGCAGGATTCCTTTTTACAGATAGGAATGGGGGACAATTCCATATACGAATACCTCATGAAGAGATATCTCGACCGAATCTGGCTCAATATTTATCGGACCGTTTTCTAGAACTCTTTCAGTCTGGTGACCAAGCTATGCTGGATGATTTCATTGTAGATGTTCAGATATGTCACAATCCGGAGGGTAATGGGCCAATTGACCCTTCGTCTGTGAACTTTATACACCCCCACGTCAATAAAGTACACTTAGGCATAAATAACGAGAATAGGGAAATAACAACCAGTGTAGGATGTGGTTTCAGGGCTATAGCTGCATGCTATAAACTTCACACTCATGTACCTAAAAAGGCCAAGCTGCACCCAAAATAAAGACCTTTAAACCTAATGATCTACATGAAATAGGTATAAAGATCGCAAAACAATGCGGGTTGACTTATGAAGTTCCCCTAAAGGCTGAGGATTTTACAGTAATAGAGGAAACATTAGGTTGCCGTATATTTGTTTTTACTAAAGATAAGCACGGCAAACTCGAGATAATGTTTAAACCCCACGAACAGAATAGGGACTTACCTCTCTTTGTAATAGGATATGATTCCGAGGAAACCCATTATTATTATCCTTTTCCAGGAGATTCAATCAAGATAGCTCTAGGAAGTGTAGATCCCGAGAATATCAAGGGACCAGTTTTTTGTCATCAGTGTTATAGTTTCACAGATTAAATTAATCATTTACTACGGTCAGATACACTGGTGCAGGTGCGGACAATGCCAACTTATAAATGTAAGCTTGCCGGGGACATCACTTTTATTGTGATAGTAAATGATTTCTATAATGAGGATTGTCTTAAATTGCATAAAGACCTCACATGCAAATACCTTAAAGTATGTGAATTATGCGATAATGAGATAGTAGCTAATAAACAGGGCAAACACCAACACGACTGCATGCATATTCAGTGTGGGATATGCAGAGAGAAGTATGGAATAGAGGGCGATAATCACCAATGTTTCATGAAGAAAATCAAGGTTCCAACAGATAAAGCTTTCGCAAAGCGTAAGCCCACCTTTACCTTCTATTACGACATCGAAACCTATAATCATAATAGTCGTGAAGAGGGAGGACGCGTAAAAACGGACATGCTGCCATATATTCTAGTGAGTATGTTAGTATGCAATAACTGCGGGGAGGAGGAAATAGACAATTCATCACCATGTGAGACTTGCGGAACGGCTCGGACTGAAATATTCAAACTGAATCTGGAAGCAACAGAAGAGTATGAGAAGTGCCCCGTCGATCTTTTTCTCAATTATATATTCAGATTTGCTGAAAAACATAAGAAAACTAATATATTAGTTGCAGCTCATAATGGAGGTAAGTTCGACAATCAGTTTGTTTACAGCAAACTGCTTGCCCGACCTACCGTCCATTCCATATCCTCCAACCCTGTGAAACGCGGAACCAAAATTATAACTATGACAGCTAACCACAATATCCAGTTTAAGGACACGTTAATGTTTATGCCCTGTGCATTGAAAAAACTCCCTAAGTGCATGTATTACAGGTGAACTTTCTAAAGGATTCTTTCCTTACCGTTTTCTTACCCTGGAGAATATAAATTACAAGGGCAAAATCCCGGATAAGGAAACCTTTGAGACACATCACATGTCCGACAGTGAAAAGGCTGATTTTGAACGTTGGTATCAAACATTTAACAATAAGGACTACGATATCATGAAGGAATGTACAACCTACTGTGTCCAGGATGTTAATATTCTTCGACAATCCTTCGAGAAATTCAGGGGAATCTTCCTTAAGGATCATAAAGTTGACTGCCTACTTGATTGCTCTACCATTGCTGCATTATCGTTCATGGTATATAAAATGCATTTCATGCCTGAAAATACTCTGGCCCATATAGGACGTACTGATGATTCAAACTACTCGTATGATGGTGTGAAATGGCTTACGTTCATGGAAATGTACAAGGGGCGACGTATCGAACATGCAAGGAATGGTGGCGAGCGTAAATTTAAAATCAAAAACAGGTATCTAAAACCCGACGGGTACGTTGAAATTCCAGCTGAAGACTACGTACCCCTTGAACTTAATGAGTTCTTAGCCTCCAGTCAACTCAACGTTAATGAACAAATGATAGAATTGAATAACAGACGACCCCCTCCTCCAACTGGAACAACCATGAAGAAGATTGTCTTGCTCTTCCACGGCTGTGTATTTCATGGTCAGCATGCAAGGAAGGCTTAGAAAGTCTCCATGGCGTGTCAAGTCTTGATAGGTACAGTAAGACCATGAGGCAAGAAGCGGATTACAAGTCACAAGGGTATGAAGTAATTAGAATATGGGAATGCGAATGGACGAAAATGAAAAAAGAGTGTGAGGTCACTGTTGTAAACACCAACGACGAAACACGAACTGAGAAGTTAGGTAGATATGTCCAATCAATTGGAAATGAACTTGCAAATGCGAAACTAGAGGTAGGGGAAGCCTTGTACGGTGGCCGTACAGAACCCTTCGTCTATTACTTTCCACCTACAGAAGGCGTTCAATTGAAGTACCTAGACTTCACTTCATTGTATCCTTTTGTCCAGAAAACAAAACCCTTTCCAGCAGGTACGCCTACGAAACTCGTAGGTAGGGATCTTCCTACCATAGAAAAGTTCGTACAAGAAATGAATTCCACTTATTTCGGCCTATCGTATGTTTCCGTGTTACCTCCTAAGAATCTGTACACTCCTGTTCTGCCTGCCCACTATGACAATCGGCTAATATTTTCACTTTGTAGAACATGCAGCGCATGTGGCTATGAAGGAAAATGCAGACATACGGACAATCAACGTATGTTAAAAGGCGTATACTGCAGTCCAGAGTTAGAATTAGCTGTAAAGAAAGGCTATGAGATCAAAAAGATCCACGAAATATGGAAATTTACTCCTTCAAATGACATATTTGGCAAATACGTTGAAACATTCTTGAAATGGAAGACTGAGGCTTCGGGTTTACCGGATGGAATAACCGATAAAGACTGTGAAGAATTCCTTCAATACCTGCAAGATTTCAAGGACATTGAGGGCGTAACGCTTGATCCAGCCAATATTGAAAGTAATCCTGGAATGCGTTATATAGCTAAATTACTTCTCAATTCATTGTGGGGAAAACTAGCTCAACGTATTCCAAAGAATGAAGACATCGTCTGCACGAGTTACGCCCAGGTCTGGGAATTAATGAAGAGAGCTGATCTTAAGGTTAGAAATATCATTGTGTCGGGGGATAAACATATAGTTGAAGTTACACATACTGGCTTCACTAATAAAACAGCAAAGGCCACAAATGTAGCTGTTGCTTCCTTTACCACAGCTTATGCGAGGGTCGAATTATATAAACTCCTCGATTCTCTAGGTCAACGCGTACTTTACTGTGATACCGACAGCTGTGTTTTCACAGCACGCAAAGGCGAATATATTCCTGATACTGGAAAATTCTTAGGAAACCTGACTGACGAGATAGGACCTGGAGATATAGCTGATAGTTTCGTGTGCACGGGTCCTAAATCATACGCCATTCGAATAAAGAAGAATGACTCGAGTTTTGCTTACATCTTGAAAGCAAAAGGATTAACTTTGAACAAGGACACCGAGCACATAATTAATTTCCAAGGCATGGCAAAGATTAATTTTGATAAGATGATTAAGGATGTTGAGAAGACCAAGAATCGTGATTGGATGGTCTTAAACGATGACAATCACTTCTACAATATGATCAAGGATACAGACGTAACAGCATTAGCCGTTACGCAAATGATGAGTGAAGAAGATGGTGAATCTTCACTTCACAAAGATATCCATAATCTAGATGACTCAGACCAACCACATGTAATTACCGAAAACCATTACCGCGAAGTTAAGGTTCCTGATATGAAAATGCGGGCCGATAAACTAGGAAATGTCATTTTAATCAACGGCATAAAAAGGTTTCGCCATACAGCAAATAAACGGAATCTTGTTCTAGGTAGTGCCCGCACTGTAGCACAGGGATATGATGGAACGTTAATTCCATTGTGTTAATTTCAATGTATAATTTTGATATATGTATATTTAATTTCAATGTATAATTTTGAAATATGTATATATTGCTAAAATAAAATATTTATTTGTATTACTCTTTCATTACCATTTTTATTTTTCTGGGTTGCCATTTATTTCTATTTTATTTATCTGTGTTGCCAATTATTGATTTTATTTATCTGGCTTGCCATTTATTGATTTTATTTTGATTACATATATTTAAGGCGTAATATGACTGTAAAGTCATTGTCGGATGTGTGTGTGTGTGTGTGTGTGTGTGTGTGTGTGTGTGTGTGTGTGTGTGTGTGTGTGTGTGTGTGTGTGTGTGTGTGTGTGTGTGTGTGTGTGTGTGTGTGTGTGTGTGTGTGTGTGTGTTAAATAATAGACATGCAGTAAATGGCACTAAGAATAAAATAGTAATAATAATAATAATAAATATGATGCAAAGCAGTAAAACATATGAGTTAAAGCAGTAAAACATGAGTTAAAGCAGTAAAGCAGTAAAACAAAGCATACTAATCCCCACCTTTGGTGTTAGGTCACACCTCTATTGATTTACTGATTTACTGTTTTAAGGTCACGTAATGTTAATAAATATATGAGTTAAAGCAGTAAAACATATGAGTTAAAGCAGTAAAGCAGAAAGTTAAAACAAAGTAAAACAGAAAGTTAAAGCAGTAAAACATATAAGTTAAAGCAGTAAAGCAGAAAGTTAAAGCAGTAAAGCAGAAAGTTAAAGCAGTAAAGCAGAAAGTTAAAGCAGTAAAGCAGTAAAACAAAAGCGTACTAATCCCTTAGGTGTTAGGTAACACCTCTATTGATTTACTGATTTACTGCTTTAAGGTATGTAAAGTTTATGTTTTTAATAAATATTTCGTACAATTGTAGTAAAATAAAATGATTATATATCAGACACTCTGGATTTTTTCTTCTTACATACAATTTTAAAAATTTATAAAATAAAAAGTATTAAGTAAAAAGTATTAAGTAAAAAATAATGTTAATAAATATGTTTTAAATAATAGGGCTGCAATGAGTTACAGTTTTAGGTTTGCGAAAATGTTTTTAATAAAAATGTTTAGGTATGAAATAAAAATGAAGTGTTTTCGTAAAAATAAAATACTTGCCTTGAACTCTCGTTGTTTCAAGTTAAAATAATAATTACAACGTATAAAACGTATGAAAGTACACCTTAGCTATTGGCCTTTCAACTTAGCGGTTCTTTGTGCGTGGTTCTTTGTTAAAAAACGCGACGACTCGGGGCCAACCAACGATTGCGGAACTTGTTAAAAAAACGCGACGATAGTGTAGACGATGAATTTGCGATTCATCCCGACGAACGCGACGATTGAAAATTATGACGAAGATTAACAAAACGCAATATAAAACAAAATGGCGGACGTAACGAAAAAACAACAAGGTTGTTGCCTTTAAAAAAAAAAAAAGAGGTTTCTCAAAAAATAGGGTTCTCAAAAAAGGTCAAGGCACAAAAAAAGTTAAGGTAAAAAATTCAGGTTGCCCAAAAAGGTCAAGCCCCAAAAAGGTCAAGGACAGGTAAAAATTTGGGCCAAAAAAAAAAAGGTCAAGGTCAGGTAAAAATACCGTTGGTCAAAATGACCAGCGGTCCGTCAAGGTCAAAAAGGGGGCGGAGCTACGGTGTCCAAAATGGATCCCCTACTACTGAGGTAGATCTAGGTTGTATGGATGATTTAGAAGCACTTGAATGTTTTTCTTCGCCAGAAATTTTATAATTGGGAGAGCAGTGTGAGGCGCGTTATCGTGGTGCAGCACCCAATCGTCTGCAATGTCTGTTCTGATTCGCTGAACTCGTTTTCGAAGTCGTTCCAAGACATCTTTGTAAAAGACGTGGTTAACTGTCTGTCCTGAAGGTGCACATTCCTTGCGCAGAATACCACGGCTGTCGAAAAAACCAATAATCTGTGTTTTCACCTTGGACTTGCTCATACATGCTTTCTTCGGGCGAGAGAGAGTTTTGTTGTGCCATTCCTCCACTTTGCCGTTTTATTT
>JABUQX010148056.1:0-2500 GCA_015478945.1 Trachelipus rathkii
CATTGTAGCTAGTTCGGTTACTCAGTTTGAGGGTGTTTTTAACCGTTTTCGCATTTATCATTGAAATAGCACCATAGTTTTCGTGCGCCGCTTCACATATATATATATATATATAATATATATATATATATATATATATATATATATATATATATATATATATATATATATATATATATATATATATTTGCTATATATATATATATATATATATAGATATATAACTATATATATATATATATATATATATATATATATATATATAACATATAACTATATATATATATATATATATATATAAATATAAATAATATATATATATATATATATATATATATATATATATATATATATATATATATATATATATATATATATATATATATATATATATATATATATATATATATATATATATATATATATATATATATAAATATATATATATATATATATATATATATATATATATATATATATATATATATATATATATATATATATATATATATATATATAAAGGGAATGTGGAGGTGCTGACTGGGGTAGGAGTGGATGGGAGGACAATAGAAGATACTTACGCCATGGTGGACGGAGGATTTCAGGTAAGCGATAAAATAAAAAAATAAAAGAGATGGTAACATGGCTAAGGAGAAGGATACCGGAAACGAGAAAGGAGTATATAAGCGCAAGAAATGAAGCAAAAACAATTAAAAGAAGAGCGGAGGGAGATGGAACTGGAGGAGAGGTTGGAGGAAGATCAAAGAAGAAATAAATCTTTGTTGTATGGCCTAGTAAGATCATAAAATAGGATAAAAAGAAGTTAAATAACATAAAAAATGGGGAGGCAGAGATAACAGCGGAGGAAATAAATGAGAGATTACAAAATATTTGAGATTTGGTTAGGCGTGGGGAGGGCAGAGTGCTGAAGAAGGGGAATTATTTGCAGATGCCAAAAAAGGAGGAGGAGCAGAAGGGGAGTTTACGGAGCAAGAGTTTCAGGAGAATGTTTTTACCGAGCAAGAGGTTCAGGAGAATGTTACGAGGATGAAAAACGTGTGGGCACCTTGTGTGACTGGTGTGGGTTTAGAGCTGATAATGGAGGCAGGTGCCCAAACAAGAGGTGTTTATTAGAGATGCTGAATGGGTGCTGAAGGAGTGGGAGAGTGTCGGAGGAGTGGGAGAGAATAATTTTCGTGACTATATATAATGTAAAGGGAGATTCTGGAATTTGTGAAAATTACCGGGGCATATCTTTTATAAATCATATAGTAAAGGTATTTGAAGGAGTTATAGAGAGAAGACCTAGGAGGACGATAGAAGCAAAGATTGGGAGGAGCAGCATGGGTACAGGAAGGATAGAGCAGCGGTCTCCAAACTTTTTTGATCGCGTACCCCTAAGACGAAAATAATTATAAGTTGTACCCCTATAGGCATATAATATAATATAATATAATGTAATATAATATAATATAATATAATATAATATAATATAATATAATATAATATAATATAATATAATATAATATAATATAATATAATATAATATAAAATATGCACATAATAATATATAATATAATATATAATAAAAGACACGGCGAACATTGAGAGAACCTCACACTCACGTGATACACGATCATACACTCGCAAGTGATCGTGAGCCTACTTCTTTGGCGTACCCCCAAGTATCACTTTGGGTACCCCTCGGGGTACGCGTACCCCACTTTGGAGACCACTGGGATAGAGGACCAACGGATTTGGTTCTTAGTGATCATGGTGGGGTGATCGCTGCCTTCGTGGATTTACAAAAAGCATTTGATTCGGTACCAATAGATAGGTTGTTTGGATGTCTGGAGGAGGAATATGAGGTTTCGGAGAGAATGATAAACGCAATTAGGAGCTTGTTCGAGAAATGAATATGCAAGGTAAACACGGGACATGAAAATGAGATGTATCTTCAAGTAAGGACAGAGATGAACCACTGAAGCGTGTTATCGTCCCTGTTGTTTATTGCGTACTTAGGGTTATAAACAATTATAAAGCAGAATAGGATAAGAACAATGAATTGGATAGTTTGAAGTACACCAATTATATCACCTTTTGGAGCTTGAAGGAGGAGGGCATTGAAAAAGAATACATTCAAAGGAGATGAGGCCCTTGAGGGTGATGCTGGGAAAGATCAAAAGAGAAACAGTGAGGAATGAACTTAAAAGAGAGAGAGAGAGAGAGAGAGAGAGAGAGAGAGAGAGAGAGAGAGAGAGAGAGAGAGAGAGAGAGAGAGAAAACTGTGGAATGTGCGATGAGAAATAAGATAGAAAATCCCAGTTGAGGTTGCTGGAACACCTGGAGGGGATAGTTTAGGGGAGATTACTGCTATTATTATTATTATTATTATTATTATTATTATTATTATTATTATTATTATTATTATTATTATTATTATTATTATTATTATTATTATTATTATTATTATTATTATTATTATTATTATTATTATTAT
>JABUQX010148057.1:10000-12029 GCA_015478945.1 Trachelipus rathkii
GTTTGTAAGGAATATTATAGCCCTGAGGCATAGGTGTTATGATGCACTTGGGTGTTTAAGGTTTTTTTTATTCTTCAGCTTTGGAGATTTTGATATTTTTATGATGTTTTTAACTGGTTCAGAGGTGAAAAGGGTGTGTTGAGGAGCATTGTATTTATGAAATGTTTATTGATTTTTCTGATTATTAAATTGGACTGGTTGGTTTTCTGGCTTATTATTTAGTATTGGAACATGATTCTCACACTGATCTTTGGGAGGTGGGATTTTATTGTTATGGGTGTGGATGGCTTCGTGTGTTGGGGAGGCTTTTATGTGGTGTGTATTTTCCTTAAGGTATGGAATAGCTGTTTAATGTTTATTAGGTGGTCCAGATTTTCTTAAATTTTGTCCAATTTTGAGCTTTCCTTTTTTGGAATAGATTTCTTATTCTTCTTGTGTTTAGGGTGCAAATTTGATCAGTTTGTTCCTGAATTCCTGAGTGGTTTGTCTGCTGTACCTCAGTTTGTCTGTTGTGCCTCAGTTTGCCTGTTGTGCCTCAGTCTATTTTGTTGCTATATTAGTTTGGGGAGTAGTTTGTGTTAAGTGCCTCAAGTGTAATAGTGGGATATGTTTCTTCGAAGCTACAATAATTAATAATTTAAATGTTTTTGTGGATTAGTTAAGTGATGGGCAATCAGCTGTGATGAAGAAGAAGAGGGACCGTTTTATGTGTACTTGGATGTTTGGCTGGATTTCTTTATTAAGATGGTGTGTGTCTTCTTTAATGAAAAAATTATTGGTTGTTTTGCTTGGATAGTTATCAAGAGTTAGAGGTAGTCGGAGGTAACGACATTCAGTGTCTGCCATGTGGTAAAGAAGAGTTGGGTAGGTGAACATAGAATAATGTCAGGAAAGGTTGGAGCTTGATTGTGTTGAAGAGGTTGGCGAGTGGGTTGGTTTCGGTTGAAATGTTTAAGCTAAGTGAATGTTGGTTGCTTAATATGTTGACGCCTTTATCTGTTTGGGGATTAATGTTTAGCTGGGCAGTGTGGTGAGCGCTGAAATCACCTCCGTGAACTAGGATGAGAAGGGTTAATGGCAAGAGGTTTGGATTGTAATTGGAGGAGGCTGTATCATGAGGTGAAGAGAGGGGTGTAAGTGTTGATGGTGTTTAAAAGAAGTTTGTTAATTTGCACCTCTATTGATTGGTAGGTGAGAGATTCGTCATTTCGGAGGAGTGATTTTGATATAAGGGTTTAGACAAGTTTGTTTTTAGATCAGAACAATATATATATTATTATTATTATTATATATTATATTATATATATATATATTATTATTATTATATATATATATATATATATATATATATATATATATTATTATTATATATATTATTATTATATATATATATATATATATATATATATATATATATTATTAACACTACGAGTAGTAGTAGTCAAAGTTCTTGAGTAGGCAAATCAAAATTATATATATATATATATATATATATATATATATATATATATATTATATATTTTTTTGTTTTTATATATGTTTATATTTTATTAAATATATATATATATTATATATATATATATATATTATTATTATTATATGAAAATATTTCGGACTTACATTTATTTATAAAGAAGATCAAATTTTCTTCCTTCCTGTTTCATATATAAATCACTGACTGTATTACACATATTCTTACATGTTTGAATTTTACTATGGCATACAACACTCAGGAAAGAATTTAGCAATATTTAATGAAAATTAAATCGAATACGAATGCAATATACTCGTATTTATAAATCTAACAGCTCAATTTTATTAAAAACACACAAAATCAGTAATAAATTAATATTTAATAAATAATATTAAAAGCGTATTATTACTAACTCCACACAGTTACATCCCACTAATAACAGCAAAATACAACTTGTCTGCCGAGGCAAATTTATAATAGGTAGCCTAGAAGACTGACTTATCAAGCGAGTCTGGCAGCTCTGATTGCAAGAATGAGCAAATGACTTTTTATCAG
>JABUQX010148059.1:12500-16386 GCA_015478945.1 Trachelipus rathkii
TATAAGAGAGAGAGAGAGAGAGAGAGAGAGAAAGAGAGAGTGCAGAGAGAGAGAGAGAGAGAGAGAGAGAGAGAGAGAGAGAGAGAGTTCAGAAGAGCAGTGTCCATTATGAGAGAGAGAGTTCAGAAGAGCAGTGTCCATTATAAGAGAGAGAGAGAGAGAGAGAGAGAGAGAGAGAGAGAGAGAGAGAGAGAGAGAGAGAGAGAGAGAGAGAGAGAGTTCAGAAGAGCAGTGTCCATTGTAAGAGAGAGAGAGAAGAAAAACAGTGTCCATTGTAAGAGAGAGAGAGAGAGAGAGAGAGAGAGAGAGAGAGAGAGAGAGAGAGAGAGTTCAGAAAAGCAATGTCCAATACAGAAAGAGAGAGTTCAGAAAAGCAGTATCCATTGCCCAGAGAGAGAGAGTTCGAAGAGCAGTGTCCATTGAGAGAGAGAAAGAGAGAAGAGAGTTCAGAAGAGCAGTGTCCATTATAAAGAGAGAGAAAAAAAAGAGAGAGAGTTCAGAAGAGCAGTGTCCATTGAAAGAGAGAGAGAGAAAGAGAGAGAGAGAGAGAGAGAGAGAGAGAGAGAGAGAGAGAGAGGTTCAGAAGAGCAGTGTCCATTATGAGAGAGAGAGAGTTCAAGAAGAGCAGTGTCCATTATAAGAGAGAGAGAGAGAGAGAGAGAGAGAGAGAGAGAGAGAGAGAGAGAGAGAGAGAGAGAGAGTTCAGAAGAGCAGTGTCCATAGAAAAAGAGAGAGAGAGAGAGAGAGAGAGAGAGAGAGAGAGAGAGAGAGAGAGAGAGAGAGAGAGAGAGTTCAGAAGAAACATATCCATGGTAGAAAAGGCAGAAGAATACATAAAATTACAAAAGAGAGAGAGAGAGAGAGAGAGAGAGAGAGAGAGAGAGAGAGAGAGAGAGAGAGAGAAAGGCCAAAAAGAGAGAGAGAGAGATAAAAAGAGGAGGGAGAGAGAGAGAGAGAGAGAGAGGAGAAGTTCAGAAAGAGCTGTGTCATTATAAAAGAGAGAGAGAAGTTCAAGAAACGATGTTCATTATAAAGAGAGAGAGAGAGAGAGAGAGAGAGAGAGAGAGAGAGAGAGAGAGAGAGAGAAAGTTCAGAAAAGGCAGTTCATTATGAGTTTTTTTGATTTCTGAAGAGCAGTGTCCATTAAAGAGAGAGAGAGAGAGAGAGAGAGAGAGAGAGAGAGAGAGAGAGAGAGAGAGAGATCAGAAGAGCAGTGTCCATTGTAATAGCGAAGAGTGATTGCAAGTGATTGTAAGAGTAATGCAGCAGTTCGACGAGTAGAAAGAGTCTAAGATGAGAGAGCGAGTGAGAACAGGATAGTTGATAAAACGAAAAGCCCTAGACTCCACTTTCTCAAGGCCAGCTGTGTGAGTGAAACTTCCCCAGATGTTTGAGGTATATTCTATACAGAGGCGAAAATGCTCCTATAAAAGAGCAATCATCTGGGATGGCGTGAAGAAATTCTGAAGGCGGCTCAGAACATCCTAACATTAGATTCAGGGATGAAGTGTAAATTGAATGAGTGTTTCTAGAGTTTTGAAGACAAAAGTAATTTCTGAAGGCAGCGTCGCTGTGGTAAATAGCAAAAGAGCAAGCAGAGCTAAATCAAGGTTTGTTACCTTTTTATTGAGAGAAACACAACGGTGATATATTCTGCGCACTCCGAGGGGCCCCTCTCCCTTAAGCAATTTATTCCAAGAGAAATCAAAGAAGAACAACCGCCATTTCGACCAGCGTAGCACCGTAATGTCAAAAAAGTTTCCTAGGCGTAGATGAGAGTCTCTCTTTCGGATGCGGGAGACTTGAAAAGGCAGAACAGGATATAGATATAAAGTTGATCCGAGAAACCCAGAGGGAGAAAGAGATTAAAATTATAAGGAGAAAACCATTAGAAGTTAAGAAAAAGGTCAGGAATTTTGGGTTAACCTCAAAGACGATGAAGAAAGGGATACGGGTAGAGAGCTGCACCAACTGCTCAAGATCGTTCTGAATAGGAAAATGGAAGGCAAGACCACGTGTCTTTCTTGAGAACTAGAAGGAAGATAATGATAATGATGAACTTTGAAACGACCTAAAATGATGAATTCTGAGAAAGTGGAAGAAAAGAGGATGTGCTCCATTTTGGAAATTAGATAGTCGATGAATTTAGGATAGTCAGTAGACAGAAGATAAATAAACAAAGCAAATGAATTTAGAAGTAGATTGGCAATAGATCCTGAGCAGAAATACAGAAGACTACGAGAACAAAACATTTGCACACATATGGACAGCAATTGCCTTTGGCTGAAAATTGATGATAGGGACAGTAGTAGGGAACAGAGTAGGGTTTGCTGTCGTATAGCTCAAGCACCTTCTGAGTTTCGGTCAAGAACAAGAGTTGAATTTCGGATGAGGATAGGTGGTGTTCAACAGAGGAAGAGAGGTGGTGTTCAACAAAAGTGGAAAATAAAAATGTAAATCACGAATATTTGCAGAAATTAATGAAAAGAACTATGTACCAGGGCAATCAGATGGTGAAGTCGTGGCGACATTAGCCCAATCAACGGAAGCTTCTAGCCCCTAAATTGTCATGGGAAAAGAGTGGACGTGGGGGGCATTATAAGGATGCAGCCCCTCCGAGCATCTTCGGAACAGATTTAGGCTTCGCCATTTTTTTTACTTCGTCGAGTTTGCGCTTATAAATCTGTGTGGGGCATGTGAAAAAAGGAGTGTGGTTGTGGGAGTCAGAGGGCATCAGTGTGGTAGAGAGTATGCTAGAAATACTCTCAGGCAAAGTGAAACACGAAAAGAAAGAACCAGAGAGCAAGAGTTTTTAATATATATATATATATATATATATATATATATATATATATATATATATATATATATATATATATATATATATATATATATATATATATATATATATATATATATATATATATATATATATGTATGTATGTATATATATATATATATATATATATATATATATATATATATATATATATATATATATATATATATATATATATATATATATATATTATATATATTTATATATATATATATATATATATATATCTATTTTTATTCTCTCATATATATATATATATATATATATATATATATATATATATATATATATATCTCTTCTATAGATATATATATACTGCTATCATATTCCTATGTGTGTGTGTGTGTGTGTGTGTGTGTGCAGATAGATTGCGGGATTGATGTTGAGTGTGTGTAGGTGCTGGGTGTGTATGTGTAGGTGTGTGTAGGTGTGTGTGTGTGTGTGTGTGTGTGTGTGTGTGTGTGTGTGTGTGTGTGTGTGTGTGTGTGTGTGTGTGTGTGTGTGTGTGTGTGTGAGTGTGAGTGAGTGTGTGTGTGTGTGATTAAAATACGTTCCCCAAACTTCATAAAATAGAAATGAACACAACTGTTAAAATTGAGAAAATTGGTTTTAAAATTTATTTTACTTTTTAAAATTTTCTTTAAATATTTGATATTGATATAACATGCTTGGAAATGAATAAAAAAATAACAAAAATTTAACGTTTCTCTGACTGTTTATTAATTTTTAAAGTTGAGAAGAAATGTTAATACGATAAATATCATTAATTATTATTATTATTATTATTATTATTATTATTATTATTATTATTATTATTATTATTATTATTATTATTATTATTATTATTATTATTATTATTATTATTATTATTATTATCATTATCATTATCATTATTATTATTATTATTATTATTATTATTATTATTATTATTATTATTATTATTATTATTATTATTATTATTGTTATTGTTATTGTTATTGTTATTTCATTATTATTATTATTATTATTATTATTATTATTATTATTATTATTATTATTATTATTATT
>JABUQX010148060.1:0-5000 GCA_015478945.1 Trachelipus rathkii
TATATTATTTGTAAAGGTATTAAACGGCAATGGCTCGAGCCGACGGGGAACACAGGGAGGGACGTTTTCCATACCCCGCGCGGGGAGGGGGGAATTAGTCCTACCCCTGTAGTTCCCTGGAAGGCCGAGAGACCTGACTCCTGCCTTGGGGTACTTTGGGTGTCTAATAGAAAGTCTATTTATTTTAACGAGTAACCAATAAAAGGTCTCAAATAGGCTCTCTAATCATATTACTATAATTATTAACAATAATTTTTTTTACATTTTCCTAGCTCTAAAATTTACCAGGATTCCAAAATGTATTCCTTTTCGCTGTACTATTGTAGTTTTTGAGATATATATATATATATATATATATATATATTATTATATATATATTTTTTTACATTTTCCTAACTTAAAATTGGACCAGCATTCCGGCAATGTATTCCTTTTCCCTGTATTGTAGTTTTTGAGATATGGATCGATGATAGTTGTGGTTTAAACCAAATTTCACCTATATATATATATTATATAGGTTATATATATATATATATATATATATATATATATATATATATATATATATATATATATATATATAGTTAGCATATATATATATATATATATATATATATATATATATATATATATATATATATATATATATTTATATATGAATTCGTTATGTTTTACAACTCAGTCAATGGACTTTGATTTTTTTCAATATATTGCTAGTTATGATACTAACAATGAATTTAAGTGGTGATGGACATGATTCAAAAGTTCGAAATATTTTAAATAATTTTATAAAATTCACATTATATTAAATATTTTTTCAAAAAATGAAATATTTTCTGATAATTACGTATATATTTATACTTACATATTTTATGTACAGTCGTTTTATGATTTAAAACTAACGAATACCCTAGGGTAGACCGCATAGATATCAGTTGTCGGGGTCTCTCGGCCTCTTAGGTGGACGACGGGGGGACTTCGTCTCCCCTCTGTCCCCCATCGGCTAGAGCCTCCAAAAAATATAGAAAGCATATATATTTCATAGAAACATTATTTGAGAATTTTCTTTTAATTTTTTTGTCAAATAAAACAGCAAAGAAATAAAATTTAATTTTGAAAACTGGTGATGCTGGTTATCCGGAAAAAATATAATTTTTAAAAAAATATTTAAAATATTTCGAACTTTTGAATCATGTCCGTTACCACTTAAATTCATTGTTAGTATCATATACAAGCAATATATATATATATATATATATATATATATATATATATATATATATATATATATATATATATATATATATATATATATATATATATATATATATATATATATATATATATATTAAAAAAAAAAATGACAGTCATAAAATATAACAGGTCCTATATATTTTTGAGTCATGTCCGTCACCACTTAAATTCATCGTTAGGATCATATACTAGCAATAAAAAAAAAAATAAAACTGAAGGAGTCGTAAAACATAACAGGGCCTATATATATATATATATATATATATATATATATATATATATATATATATATATAACAGTTATTTATATATATATATATATATATATATATATGATAGAGAGAGGTATATTATTTGTTATATATATACATATATATATATATATATATTAAATAATTGAATCAACATGCTCACGATATCCAAAACTACAACAACTACTCAACAACAATTACATTGGTTGAATCCTGGCAAAATTTTACCGAGGAAAAAAAAAAAAAAAAACATCTCGAAAACTACAAAAGCTACAGGGAAAAGAAATACATTTTTGGAATCCTTGTAAAATTGTAGTTAGGAAAATGTAAAAAAATTAAACATAAAAATTGGCTATTTTTTTGGGGGGGGTGCTGGGACGTAGTATATTTATCTATATTATTTGTAAAGGTATTACACCTACTTAGGGGCTCTGAGCTGATGGGGAAACACAGGGGGATTGCCTATGTATCCCTAGGAGGAGGGCGGAGAACCCGACACCCAAATACCAAAGAGTGGGGGTTCCGGAGGGGGGGAATTAGTCCTACCCCGTAGTTCCCCGGAAGGCCGAGAGACCCCGACTCCTGCCATCGGTGCGGTATACCCTTGGGGTATTCTTTAGTTTAAAAAAAAGCAAAATTAATAGAAAGTCTATTTATTTTAACGAGTAACCAATAAAATGTCTCTAAATAGGCTCTCTAATCATATTACTATAATTATTAACAATAATTTTTTTTTTTTTTTTTATTTTTTTACATTTTCCTATCTAAAATTTTACCAGGATTCCAAAAATGTATTCCTTTTCGCTGTAGCTATTGTAGTTTTTGAGGTATAATTTTTTTCCCGCACTAAAATTGGACCAGCATTCCAGCAATGTATTCCTTTTCCCGGTAGCTGTTGTAGTTTTTGAGATATGGATTGTGGCTCTTCTAGAGGCTGACCTATATATATATATATATATATATATATATATATATATATATATATATATATATATATATATATATATATATATATATATATATATATATATATATATATATATATATATATATATATATATATATATATAGTTGATATAGAGAGAGAGAGAGAGAGAGAGAGAGAGACTAATATGACTCAGTCGTCTTGGCTAACGAACCAAACGTGTGTCAGGTGCGCCGATTTAATTAAATACCTTGCCTTCATAACCCTTGCAAAGTTACTGATCACAAACTGCTACTATTATATGGTATATATAGTATATTACATATTATTATATATATATATATATATTTATAGAGGACACATATTCCCAAAGATATATATAAACAAGGTTTTATATATATATATATATATATATATATATATATATATATATATATATATATAGATGTTAAGGTCGTAGTAATAGGGCTTATCGGTGATATTTATTTAAAGTCGTAACTCAGTCATCGACATATCTCGTGCCCAGTAATATTGCTAGGTGAGCCATTGCCGGAACTCATAAAAATTTATTGCGGAAACCTCCGGTAAAAAAAAAAAAAATAAAAAAAACATCATATTCAAAATTACAACAGCTTTCACAAGAAAAAGGAATACATTTGGAATCCTTATAAAATTGTAGTTAGGAAAATGTAAAAAAAAAAAAAATAAATAAAATAAATATTAGCTATTTTTTTTTATACACATACACAACATATATATATATATAGCAGTATATATATATAGCAGAAATCAAAGAAAATATATATATATATATATATATATATATATATATATATATATATATATATATATATATATATATATATATATATATATATATATTATTTTAAAGGTATTACACGGCAATGTAGGGTGGCTCGAGCCGACGGGGAACATAGGGGGGGACGTTTTCCATACCCTGTAGGGGGGGCGGAGGAACCCCGCGACACCCAAATACCAAAGAGCGGGGTTCCGGAGACCCTCCCCGGAAATAGTCCTACCCCGTAGTACCCCGGAAGGCCGAGAGACCCCGACTCTGCATCTTTGCGGTTTACCCTTTGGGGTACTTTATAAAAAGCAAAATTTAATAGAAAGTCTATTTATTTTAACGAGTAACCAATAAAAGGTCTCTAAATAGCCTCTAATCATATTACTATAATTATTAACAATAATTTTTTATTGGATTCATTTTTTACAGTTTTCCCATCTAAAATTTTACCAAGATTCCAAAAATATATATTTTTTTCGCTGTAGCTATTGTAGTTTTTGAGATATATATATTTTTTTATTTATTTTTTTACATTTTCCGCACTAAAATTGGAACCAGCATTTCCAGCAATGTATTCTTTTCCTAGCCACAGTTTTTGGAGATATGGACTGATGATAGTTGTGGCTTAAAACCAAATTTCATTTTATATATATATATATATATATATATATAAACACATTTATAATAAGAAATAAATATATATATATATATATATATATATATATATATATATAGTAAAGAAAAATTGTTGTTATATATAAATAAATATATATATATATATATATATATATATATATATATATATATATATATATAAAAGAGTTACATCAAATAGATGTCGTAAAACTACGTCGATGCACATCGTTCAAGGTCAACTCATTCACGAGCTCCTTTTTTTATACGAGCAATATTAATATTATTATTATTATTATTATTATTATTATTATTATTATTATTATTTTATTATTATTATTATTATTATTATTATTAAATATTATTATTATTATTATTATTATTATTATTATTATTATTATTATTATTATTATTATTATTATTATTATTATTATTTTTATTAATATTATTATTATTATTATTATTATTATTATTATTATTATAAATATATATATATATATATATATATATATATATATATATATATATATATATATATATATATATATATATATATATATATATATATATATATATATATATATATATATATATATATATATATATATATATATATATATATATATATATTCTCAGCATCTCGAAAAATCCAGTCATCTAACTAAAAACTATATCAGGTATAGGAAAATAAATATCATTTTTTATTAATCAAAAAAAGAATAAATTAAAAAATTAATATTTTTAAAAATTAAAATTGTTAAAAATGTTAAAATTTTTTTTAATTAATCAAAGATGCGGCTTTTTCACTTCAGACACCGAAGGTTGACAGATGCTTACTTTTTTTTTTTTTTCACTAAAGAATATCCCACGGGTAAACAAGAACGATAGAGAGAGTCGGGGTTTCGTTTCATTTTGGGACGACGGGGACTTCGTCCCACCCTCTGTCCCCCGTCGGCTCGAACCCCTAAAAAGGATATAAAAGAAAAAATATTTGCGTAAATAAAGCGGTATTTGGCAACTTTTTCTCTCGAGACAATGCAGCTTTCAAGGTCAATTAGAGCATGCACTGAAGATTTTTACTAATATTAATAAGGAGTTATTAATAAATATTAGAATAAAATAAATTTTCA
>JABUQX010148062.1:15000-16000 GCA_015478945.1 Trachelipus rathkii
CTTTTTGGAAAACGCCTCAAAATAGACAAAACAAGAATAAGGTTTCTTTTACGTTGCCATGACAACCAGTGTTTTTAAAGCATTATAATTAAGCTCTCTAGTAGGCACAAATCGAAATTCCTCCAGTCAATGATTCATATGAAAAATAATGTTTCGGAAGAAAATAAATGATTTTAATGTAAAATTAGCGTCCTTGTATAACATTTTAAACATTATTTTAATAGTAATAAATAGTAATTTGAATTTTTTTTATTACTTTGGTTATTTATTTTAGAGGAGGCCCGGCCTCCTGTGCTTCCTCCGTAAAGCGCGCCTGAAATTTAAGTTTGAAAAGATCAAAGTATGTGTTGCATTATAGACATGGTCATCTGAGGATAATGTTGAAGGTGCAGACTATCTAGGATGATCTGAATGATGTTCTGGATAGAGGTGGTGAGAAGCTTTTAGATTGATTATGCTGGAGTTACCTAAGTGGTTGGATTGGTGATCAAAAAAGAGGATGGTATGTAACAGGTGGCTTTTGGGTGTCGGGAGAATGAGAATGGTAGGAAGGTGATTGATTTCTGTGAGGGAGAGTGATATGTGCGTAAGTAATACTCTTTAAACATAAGAAGTATTCATAAGCATGCTGGAATTGGTGTAGAGTGGGGTGGCATCAAATTAAAGTATGATTAATTTTGTTTTTTGGTGAAGAAGGAGATGTTGTTAGTATGTGTTGATGTTAAATCAGTGAGGGGTTTAGGAATGGAATTATCGGATCATTATGTTGTTTTATATAAAAATTAAGTTAGTGGGAAAAACTGGATAGAGGGGAAGGTGATAAGGAAGGAAGTGGGTAAAATTAAGAGTGAGAAGTTAAGTGAACAAAGTATGTAAGAACGCTCGAAAGTAAATCAGTTGAATGTGAACAAGTTTAAACTGAACATATCTGGAAGCAAATGAAGGAAGCAGTTGGCAAAAGAAGTAAGTGGATGTGCTAAAGTAGGAGGTAAGAATGTTA
>JABUQX010148063.1:5000-14915 GCA_015478945.1 Trachelipus rathkii
AAAATAATAAAATCCTTTGCCCAAAAATTTAATGCAACATAATTACACAAATATGTCACACTATTCCTAAATCATTCATAAACCTACAATCCTAGCAAATAGATTAACAATTAAGCAACTTAAAAGACTGAAGAGCAACCTAGCCTAGAAGACACCTCCATTCACTCCCTTAGAAGTGCTTAACACCATCAGAAACCTCAAAAACTCCCAAGCAGAGGGTCCAGACAAAACATCCAATATTTATCTCAAGCACTTAGGAACTACTCTCTCTCTCTCTCTCTCTCTCTCTCTCTCTCTCTCTCTCTCTCTCTCTCTCTCTCTCTCTCTCTCTCTCTCTCTCTCTCTCTCTCTCTCTCTCTCTCTCTCTCTCTCTCTCTCTCTCTCTCTCTCTCTCTCTCTTTCTCTCTCTCTCATAGAAACCCTAGCCCAAATATTCAACACAGCTTGGCAAACTAACACTATCCCACCTTTCTGGAAACACGCTTATTTAATCCTCAAATTAAAACCTAACCACCCACCCAATTACCCAGCTTCATTTAAACCTTTATCATTACTCTCTACAATATCTAAAATGTTCGAGAGGTTAATCCTGAATAGAATCCCCCTCTACCCCATTCTCGTATACCCAACATGGATTCAGACAAAAAATATTCCGCCACTACACTACTAATCAATCTGGCACAATGCATCTCTCGGGATTTAACCATATCCTACCCCCCACCCACACTATCCTAGTAGCAATAGACATAAACAAGGCTTTCGATAAAGTTCCACGCCACCCCTTAATAATAGTCATTAATAGATAAAGTTTTAAATGCAAAAATAAACTTCAATGACAAGAAAATAATTGTAAATTTCCTATCCGGACATTCAGCTAGATTCATACAAGGACGTCACATCTCCCGCGCACATTATATACTCAAACTATATAACGAAGTCCCCCAAAGAGCTATTCTATCACCAACACTATTCAATCTTTTTTTGCATCACCTACTTCAACCTACAACCTCATCTATAAAAATCAACAGCTATGCAGATGACCTAACAATCGCATCCCAAAGCTCTTCTATAAATACAGCAGGTGGAAAACTACAACAATATATAAACCAACTTAAACAATGGCAATCAACAAACAGAATTACTGCCTCCCCACAAAAATCCTCTATCACACTACCTACACAGAAAAGAGAAGAATTCAATACCCATTAAACTGTTCCTTTCAAACATTAGACCACAGTATCTCTACTATGATTAGACACCCTCTTTATAAACAACAATAATCTTTGGATTAACTTTTGATACACACACATAACATTCACTCCTACATAAGCAATATTACCTCTAGAACAACACATAAATTAATTAAACGCGATGAAAACATTAACCGGAACAAATTTTATCCAAAACAAAGAGACCCTCACAGTAGTATACACATCTATCCATCAATTGCTGTCAGAAACAAAAATCCATCATGTAAGTGCCCATATCAACATGATGTGCTGACAATTAGAAAGCAAGTCATTCTCAATAGATCACCTCTACATCAAACATTACAACAACTCCTTCTACCAAGAAGAAAAAGAATCACACCAGCTATGTACAACTCTGATATATACAACACACCCTCCCACCCCCAGATACTCCCATTATCAAACAGATCCATGCTCAATAACCCAAAGAACGATCTCCGCATGTTCAATTAACAAAATACTCCAGGCACGTCCAACCAAATTGTCACCCACAGAACAAATTTTGTACTGTCAAATCAGAACAATTATGTCCGTTTACGCTCTGGGCACATCTCTCTTTTCAGAAATACAAATAAAAAATTCATGATGCTCCCTCTCACCACTGACAGAGACTGCTCGGACCTAACGGACATTAAGATCATTAGAAATATAGAGACAGTAAGCAACCACATGGGCCAATCGAGAGTGTCCCAGTCAATCAAATAGAACCAATCACCAAACATACTCATGCAAATCCACAAAGCACCCGAGGGCTTGTCAATAATTTACATAGTGCACACAAAGTCTATCACTAAAAGAAAAACTATAGCTAAAGTACATGCTAGCCATTGGCGTCGTCAGGGGGGGGGCAGCTGCCCCCCCCATAGAAGTGTTTACTCGTATAGAGTCTACATGTCAATTTTTTTGATCCAACATCCCATTCCGGGTGGCCGTTAAGTACGTTTTACGATATATGGGAGGAGGCAGCAGCAGCAGCAGCAGCAGCAGCAGCATATAAGGTTATATGCTGGCTGGCTGGTGCTGGCATGGTATATATAGCGGGCGCAGCAGCGGGCGCAGCATAGCAGCATATATATATATGGCAGCGATATGCTGAGCATATACATTATATGCTGGTTGGAGCAGCATATAAGAGCATATATATATATGCTGGCTGGTTGGCTGCTGGCTGTTGCTAGCTGGCTGGAGGTTACTGGTTGGTTGCTACTACATATATATATATATATAGCATACATATATACTGTATGGTTTTAATTCCTTTAGTAAGAAGGGGATAGCAGCAGAAAGAGCATTTAGAGATATGCTAAGAGGGTATATATATATATATATGGTAAAGAGAGTGAGTGGTGAAGAAAGAAAGAGCGAGTGATGATGATATAGATATATATATATATATATATATATATATGAGTATATATGAAAAGCTAGCTTGTAATCGGTCATTTCTCTCACACATTTATCTTGCCGATACGAGGTCTTCTCACTCATTTTTATATGCTCTTTTTAATTTTTGTAGTATTTCATCTGTATTGTTATTCTATCTATGCTTTTTTTTAATGTTGATATGTATATATAAATTCTAGATTTTGTGTTCAGTTGGATTCTCAATTCTTTATTAAGTGTTTAAAGTTCAAAGTATCATTGAAATTATCATTCCATGACGCCACTCTATAATTCAACACCGCCTCAGTGTAAAGTTATAGTTCAATTTCATCAGATTATGGATATTAGGAGATTCCTTGGTACGTACGTTTTACTTTAAATATTAATAAAATTTTGTGTATTTACTTCTTAAAAGTAGGAATTTTGTAACACATGATCTTACTTGTCCATATGAGGTTATCTTCATTTTAAAAAAACTATATTTCATTACAACACAGAAATTAGTAGTTTTTAACATAGTTTGCTATACTTTTAATTTTTTCTGTTGACATCTTTGAATGCTAGTAAAATTATTAACCTATGACCATATGAGGCAGAGATTTACAGTAGCAGAACCATATATATATATATATATATATATAGATACAGAAACAGCAGCAGTGAGCAGCAGCAGCAGTATATATAGGTATAGCAGTATATATATATATATAGAGCATATTTAGTATATATATATATATATATATATAGCAAGAAGGGGTATATAGCAGATATATATATATATAGCAGTAGTATATATATATATATATATATATATATATATAGTATATATGGTATATATATATGGGTATATATATATATGGTATATATATATATATATATATATGTTATATATATATATACAGTGATGGGCATCGATACAAAAATTTGCTTAAGCGATACCGATACATCGATACACAAAATTTACTTTAGCGATACCGATACACCGATACTTGCTTACCTTCTTTGGCAATACCGATAACGATACATGTATCGCCGATACATGTATCTAGATACTTTTAAAAACCAGAGATTATAACAGTGGCCGTTGGCAGGGCGGGCAGCAGAGCGAGTAGCGAGTGAGATATGAAGGAAGAGCAGAGTGAGCAGCAGCATATATATATATAAAAGAGCAGAGCAGCAGTATATATTAGTTAACACTGAAGGATATATATATATATATATATATATAAGCTCTACAATTGTAAGAAAAAATGATGAGATACTAAAAAGATTAGGAAACTTGATTTTTCTCATACACTGAATTTCCTTTTTAAAATATCAAACCGCTAAGCATTTCATCTGACAGTCTCCCTCTTTTAGGAAAATGAATATAACCTACCAAACTGAAGAGTCTTTCTACTGATGCTGATGATGGTAGTGGGTGCTGTATTTAAAAATGAAAAACTGCAAACACCAGGAAAATGACGTAGAGATTCCAGTAAAGACTTTTATTCGGCAAAAAATTTGAGAAACCTCCATATCCATCGAATCTTCGCTTGTAATCGTGGTAATGCCAGTTGATATTTCATAATCAAAAAAATCATCGGCACTACTTTCAGAAACTGCATAATCAGTCATGCTATTTGGGCTATCTTTTTGGAGGGCCTTTATTGAATTCACCAGCATTTCTTGGACTCCTTTCGTCATTGCAGTAGTTTTGATGTCACTGTTAATCGAATTGATAGCCACTTTAACTTTAATCTTGGATTTGACACAGCAGCTAATATTGCTAGTTTAGTTTTATGGCCTATATCCAGATTGAGAAACTACCGAAACCTATTTGAAAAACCCTTTGAAATGGTTCAGAACGTGTCAGAAGTTATAGAAGAAGAAAACCCAAATATACTGTTTATAAAATTTATTTATAGGACGTTTCGTGGACGTGACTGTCCACTTCATTCAGCTTTTAAATAATGACTCATTAATTAATGAGTCATTATTTAATAGCTGAATGAAGTGGACAGTCACGTCCACGAAACGTTCTATAAATAAATTTTATAAACTTATTTTATAAACTTCTGACACGTTTTTTAATATATAATTTTTCAAGTTGGCATCTTTGGGAAAATCTGAAATTTATTTAGTAAGTTATTCTAAAATAAGTCAATCCCATAATCACCCCTAACTTTGTTGAAATTTTTGCAATTGTTAATATAAAAACTTTCTCCAAATTTTCTTTTCTAGGTGTTATTTATATTAATAATAGGGGCCGAGTTCTTAAGATTTATAGAGTGTCCGGTTGAGGTTCTGTGTTAGACCAAGGAAGAGTTCAAAGAATCAATTTGCAAATCATATTTATGCTAATCAGTTCTTCTTTTAAAATCTGCAGTTTCTCCAATATAACAGCTATTACATTGAGAGCAATCAATTTTGTAAATACAAGCATGTTGAGCAATATCTGTGTTTCTTTTTGAGAAGGCAATAGAACGGATACTATTATAATTTTTGGTAATGATTTTAATTTGGGTCGGAATGTATTTCATGACTGTTGAAGATGGTTCATGAGGAAGGACAAGAACATTCTTATTATTAAACAAAGTTTTGGTAGAATTGTAGAAAGTTTTTTTGGTTTTGGAGAGTGTTTTAGAAATAAATGGCCTTGGGTAACCTAGTGCCAAAAACTGAGTATAAATAGTATTTAATTCACTATTAAGGAATTACGGACTGCAGATTTTTAAAGCTCTCAAAAAGAAAGAAAAACAAGCGCTTCTTTTGATGTTGATGCTATGATTTGAGAACCAATGAACATAATTGTTACTATTAGTAGGTTTTCTGAAAAATTTGAATTTAGGTTTTCCTGTATCTATTTTTATTATAGTTAAATCTAGAAAATTAATCTGATTCTATTTTTCTTCCTCAATCGTAAATTGGATGTCCTAAAGTTTATTATTGAGACGTTGTAGAATATTAAGAGGGCAGGTGTTTTTGTCTATGATAACGAGAACGTCATCAACATTCAACATATCTAATCCATAATGTTAAATCATTGGAGAAATTAGGTAAAAAGAATCTTTCGTAAAGTTCCATGAAGATGTTACTGAGTGGCAGAAAGAGGAGAGCCCATGCTAAGGCCAAAAAATTATTTTTACAAAATTTTAAAGATTTCTTAAAATAAGTAATATTTTTTAGTTTAAATGTAATTTAGTCATTATTTAATAGCTGAATGAAGTGGACAGTCACGTCCACGAAACGTCCTATAAATAAATTTTATAAACAGTATATTTGTTTTTTTTTCTTCTATATATATATATATATATATATATATATATATATATTATATATATATATATATAGTATATATAAGTAGTAGTATATAGTATATATATATATATATATATATATAGTATATATATATATATATATATATATATATATATATCTAATTTACAACTTGCAACAGCTCCCAGGAAAGGTCAAGACCCTGTCAAAGGGGCCAGAGCTCTTCTCCATTTCCTCTATCCTCCAGGACTCTCTTCTCTTCTCCAGCATCGATAGCATTTCATGTCTTCTCAATGAGTCCTCCACCTACTGTCTCCACTCCTATCTCCTTATGGCCACTCTCTCCTCCTCTCCAGGTGTCCCTACCATCTCAATCTGGTTGCATCCATCTTATTTAATATAGCCTTCACCTGAACCTCCTCCTTTATTTTTAAGCTTCTTTGTCTGTCTCCCTCTAGTCTTTCCCCACTATCAATTTTAAACTCCCACATCTATGCCGACTGTGGCCTCTACTATCCTCCTTGTGGTCATACCCATGTTTCTGCCCCATATAGTAGAATTGGTGTTAACATCTCGTCGAATATCACCCCTTTCACCTCCCCACACTCATTAGTCTATCTTTCAGTATGGGGCACCTGCTCTTACACCTCCCCCCATACTGAGCTATTCTACTTATTATCTCCTGTACATTTCCTCTCCTCCCTCTTCAAATACTCCACTCAGGTATTTGCATTTCTCCACCATCTTTATATCAGTCCCTTCCATATCTACTCTCAGCTCTCCCCTACAAACCACAATGTCTCAGTCTTTTATGCGTTCATAGTCAGACCGGCCTCTAAGCCTATTAGCAAAACATGTTACCACCTCTCTCAGCTTTTTCTCTTCGCTCCAGCATGCCAAGTCATTTGCGCATGCCAGAATATCAGTCCTAATCTCCTATATCCTCTCTCTCACCTTCTTTATCACTACATCCAGATATGCTACAAACAAAATTGGTGACAACACGCTTCCCTGTTTGACTCCAGTTCTCACCTAAAAACCATTCCTTATTCTCATATTCTGTTCTTACATTACATTTATTATTCTTATACAAACTCTCCAGGGCTCCTCTCGACTTTTTATCCACTGCATATTCTCTCTCTAGCACTCTCCATAGTCCCTTCCTAGGCACTGAATCAAAAGCTTTTCTTAGAACTATGAAAGCTACATATGCTTGTTTATTATATTCCCATACCTTTTCTAACGTAATTCTCAAAGCGAACAAGAGATCCGTCGTGCCTCTGTTCTTCTATATCCGTGCTGCTCTTCTTCCAGTCTGGGCTCCACTACCATTCTCAGTGTTTTTTCTAGTATTCTCATTCTTGCCAAAAATTCCAACAAGAATGTTATCCTGTAGTTGTTACACTCCCCTGATCTTTTTTTCCTTATTCTATTGGAACTATGATTGGACTTTCCCCACCCCTCTGGTACTTCGCTTTGTTCCAACACCTATTGAACAACTTCTCAGAATTCTTTTTCATTTTCTCCCTCCCCTTTTTTGTTAGTTCTATGGGTATCCTATCATTTTCCGAATCTTCATTGTTCTCAGAGTCACCCCCAACTCCTCCATAGTGATCCTCTCCTCTTCTCATCCTCCCCTCCTTCAACAACTTTTCTCCTCCCATCCCCCACCTGCCTTCATTCACATTTAACAGTTCTTTGAAGTATTCCGTTTATCTCCCTGTTTGTCTGTTATCTCACCAAAATTAACCTTGCTTATCCCGATATTGCATACCCTTCCTCTTTGATCCCTCTATACGTTTTTGCTCAGTCTAAAATCCTCTTCCTATTTTTGCCCTCACATCTTCCATATTTTCCTTCCAACTCTCTTTGCTGCCTTTTCTTTTACTCTTCTTTTCACTCTCTCTGTTTTATTTCTTACATCCATATACTGGCCCTTGTCTGTTTAGTTCTATTTTTCAACCACCTTCCCATCAATACTGCTTTCCTCTTTATTGCCTCCTTCACTTCTTCAGTCCACCGCCTCTTGTGTCTTTTCCTCGTTCCTCATACCCATCCTTTACCCAGGGTCTCCTCTGTTGCCCTTTTTACTTTTCTTGTTTCTCCCCCTATCTTTCCGCGACTCCTTCTAATTGTTCTAGATTCTGGCTTATTTTCTAATATACTCCCTTTTCTTGTCACACTCTTTCAGTGACTCCATTTTAATCACAT
This sequence comes from Trachelipus rathkii, assembly GCA_015478945.1. Taxonomy (NCBI): domain Eukaryota; kingdom Metazoa; phylum Arthropoda; class Malacostraca; order Isopoda; family Trachelipodidae; genus Trachelipus; species Trachelipus rathkii. The sequence continues at coordinate 13,103 of JABUQX010148063.1, forward strand.
TTCTCTTTTCTTATTCCGCAACTCTGTCTGTCTTCAATTCCTTCAGGTCCGTCACCTAATAGCAATCTATGATCCGAATATATACGTTACCCCAGGTATCACTTTCACATTTTTTTGTTAGCCCACTATCAGACGATATTTTATATTCTTTGATCTCTGATCGAATTCTCTTGTGATATTGTTCCATCTATATCCTGTGACCTATGTGAGGTCCTCTGTTGGAAAAACCATTCATATCTTCATTCCCTTCCTTAAACAAATATCTATATCAACATCGGGCGTGCAATATTTTCTATCTGCTCCATAGTGTCCCACCTTTTTCTCATGTAAGATCGCCTTCGAATCCCGACTCTTGCTGTGAAATCTACAACACAAATATATATGTATATATATATATATATATATGTTATATATATATATATATAAGTATATATATATATATATATATATATATACAGCAGCATATATATATATATATATATATATATATATATATATATATATATATATATATATAATTTTGATAACTTTTTGGAAAATGTATCGAGTATCGATATCGATTTTTTCCGATACATCTATAGAAAAAGCATAAAGCGATACCGATACTCGATACATTTAGGAATTGTCTAAGCGATATCGATAACCGATACAAATGTATCGATCGATACGTATCGCCGATGCATGTATCTAGATACTGCCCATCACTGTATATATATATATATATATATATATATATATATATATGGTAGTATATATATATATATATATATATAGTTATAGCAGCAAATATATATATATATATATATATATATATATATTGTTTGCAGTAAATTTGAAAAGGAAGAACTTTGATAAAATTGGAAATGGTAGGGTTGAAAAACGAAGAACATACTAATAAGTCAACTAAGACTACACAAGAGGTATCCTCCTACTTCGCATATTTTGCATGATGAAGAACCCAACCCAGGCCCAGCACCTCGACGAATCAAGATATGGGTCCAAATTTCGGAGCTAACGTTGCAGTAGATGACAGCCACGAAAATGACATTGGTAGATACGTTGGACATTCATCTATGATTTCGACTGAGAAAAAGAAACGGATACTGAAAGAGTATTGGATTCCACGTAAGACCTATAATTTTTTGTAAGATGCTACCCAGTTAAAGAGGAAATTCAATTATGAATGGTTGGAGACATATTCACCTTTGGCTGACATACTCCAGGCGCCTAAAGGGAGCACTTTGCAAGTTTTGTATTTTTTCCACCAAATAAAAGTTCAGTCAGAGGGGGTCCTAGGCTAACAATAAGACCTTTCACTAATATAAAGATGTTGGGATGCGGTTTGTAAGGGACAATAATAAACACAGAGAGGGCATAAAACTGTTGTTGAAGCTGCAAGATTGTTCTTACAGGACGTGCCGGTAGACATCCAAATTAACCAGCATTCTAAGAAAATCATAGATGAAAATAAAAAAAATATTATCCACAATAATTTCATGTGTGACATTTTCAGGTACGCGCGATTTACCGCTTCGGGGTTAGCATCATGATGTGGAGTGTTAACAAGTTTTGTGCCGTTTACGAATAGATGCCGGAAATCAGTCATTGAAAAACCATTTTTGAAAAGGGGGAAGAAAATGCCACATATCAGTTAGTTCAGATTCAGTGATCATTTCTCTATGTGGTACTACTATAAAGGGAAATCATCGTTAATAAGGTAAATGAAGCGGCGCACGAAACGCGAAAAGCGTTTCACGATAAAATGTGAAAACGGTTAAACACCCATTCCAAAACTGAACGAAGCGGGCTACCG
>JABUQX010148064.1:5000-7500 GCA_015478945.1 Trachelipus rathkii
GTCTGTGCCTATGTAAGCACAAAAACTCCTGTAACACGTCTCTTAATTTATTTGTTCTATAACTTAAAATGTATTTCTACTACTACTACCATTATTATGTGTGTTTCAGCTACTACTCCCCTAAAGGAACAACTTTTCCGGTTCTTTATGAATAACCTACAACCTCCACGGAGCTGTTACATCTTCTCACCAAATGCTGAGGTTCTCTATTTAACAGATTTCAGCTTACGATACACTGAGTGGCTGGGCTCCCTCTCATACTAATACAGGTGAGAAGGAAACTGCACATATTCCAGATCGCTCCAACAAATCCTTAAACACGCTTGACTTTTGTTTAACCACTGCACCTTCTCGTTTCTATTTCCCTCCTATCGGTAACTCTAACCACAACTTTGTAGCTCTAAAGTATAACACTTCCTCTAAAGCAGTTCCACCCTGTCCTAATCGAACCATCTGGCACTTTAATCGGGCTAATTGGGGGGGATTTAGCCGCTTCTTTGCTAATGACCATTGGAATGAATCCTGTTCTGGCTCTGAGGACGCCTCGGTGTCTGCCGTGATCCGAAGGGAATGAGCAGGTTCATTCCATCTCCAACTAAATTATTTTCTACCCAAAGTCCATGATTCGATGACTTTTTTTTTTGTTTAAATTAGGAACGGAGACAATCCGTAACGGGGTGGAAAACTCTCATTCTCCCTATCACTCTTACTACTTTTCATTCTGCCAGGGAATCGCTGCGGATATTTTCGGCACGCTAAGCGTGCTTTCATAAAGGAAGTACTGACCTCCTTGGATCCTCTACTAATAAAAAATTATAGCCCTCTCCTGCCAAAGAAATCACTAATAACCTTTGTCAACCTGCCTTTCCTTCTCTTATGTGATCTAACAGTTCTGTTCTGAGTCGAATATCTTTTAACTTCTTTTTATTAATTTTTACCTTAGATGATTACGGCACCCCCTCCTCTTACTCCTTCATGTAGGTGTCCCATGTCTCCCTCCTGTCATTACCATGATCCAGTTGCATAAGAGATGTAGTTCTATGAATGTCTATGAAATGATATTCCTCCCCGTGATGAAGTGTTCTGATAGGGTTGGCTATTGTTCTCGTTCAACTCAACTTCATGCCTTAATACTAATACTTTTCCTTTCCTAATTGCCGGAAGCGCGCATATGTTAAAAAACCGAATCCGAAAAAGGGTAGCCGCTCTGATCCTTCTAGCTATCATCCTGGCTCTAACCTGTATTATCTAAAATCTTTGAAGCTCTCCTTAATTCTCATTTTCAGTATCATCTGGAATCTCATTCTCTTCTTCCAGATCATCAATTTGGCTTTCGGCGGTCGAGGTCAACTGGTGATATACTTTCCTACCTCACTGGTCTATGGTTTTTGGCCTTAGGGACTATGGGGAGTCTTGTGTGGTATCGTTTGACATTCTGAAGGCTTTTGACAGGGAATGGCACTAATCCGTCACTACGCTCCCTTTCATTTGGGTTCCCTCCTTCTCTTTGCTTGTAAATGTGTAATTTGCTCTCAGATCGTTACATTTCGGCTGTTGTTGATGGAGCGACCTCTTCCTCCTCCTACCCTGGTAATTGTTCTTTTCACATATTTTTTTCATCAACGATCTTCTAAGCTGCACTTCTACTTTTTTCAATCCTGTTCCGATCTCTTTTGTCTGTCGCCTTCAGTTATCTGATTCATTTCTTGTCGATCTGGATAGTATTTTCCGGTAGGGTCACCTCAACTTGTGAAATTCAACTCTTCAAAAACTCAACTTCACATCTCCCTCTCAAAGGCACCTTCCTACATTTCTATCTTTCTAGATGGCTATAACGTCTTCCTGTGAACATAAACATTCTTGGACTGAGCATAAATTGTCTTGTAAACCTCTTATCACAACGGCTGCTAAGGTGGCCTTAAAAAAACTGGGGATTCTGTTTAGATTACAGGAATTTATTTCTTTTTCTCAGCTACTACATTTATATAAGGGTCTTATCCGCCCTTGTATAGAGTATTGTTCTCACATTTGAGGTGGCTCATCTTCCACCCTTCTTTTTAATAAGGTTGAGGGCTTGAGGCTAAGGCTAAAAGACTAATAAACTGGCCCATACTTTCAAACTCCCTTAATCCTCTTTTTCTGTGCCGTGACATTGGTGCACTATCTCTTTTCTACAAGAATTAAAACGACAGGTTCTCTATGGAGTTACCTTCTCCCATTCCATCACCATTGCGTGGCCATCTAAGCATAAGAGGTGCCTTCCTTTCATGTGAATTTTGTGTTAGTAATGAAATTTTAAGGCTCAGTCGGTGTGATGCCTCCTTCCTTCCAGCCACATCTGTAATGTGGAATTAATTTATTTCATCTGTTTTTCCCTGCTGTAAAAAATCTTCCTCTGCTCTCACCTGAGGGAATTGTGTTAGTCATGGGATTGAGTGGGTTTTCTTTCCTTTTATCTTTTGCCCCCTCTTTGAAAAGGGCTCTGCCAGTGGGTAGTTTT
>JABUQX010148064.1:12500-17356 GCA_015478945.1 Trachelipus rathkii
AACCCAAGAGCACCCCTGAAAAATGCCGTGTAGCCCCAGAGGGTTCCAACCACCCTTCTGTGGATTTAAATATGAGTTTCAAAGCAGTGATATCAAGCAGGAGATTTGAAATCTTCGAGATGCCTTCTTTTTTTGGGAGGCGCATCGGACTAGTGGTAGAGTCTCCCTGTACATTGTCTAACGGCGACGCTGATGTCGATGGTTCGAGTCCTTGCGCGAGTGAAATTTTCTTCGTCTTATTATTGCAAATTTGTCACAACAAGATATTGTGCGCATGTCGGTGTTCCTTGACTTTGGTCGGCTGCTCCTGTAACACATGAACACCTGAAGAGAGAATGCCGTGTAGCCCCAGCAGAGATGGTTCCAACCATCCTTCTGTGGGTTTAAATAAGTATCGAGTTTCAAAACAGTGATATCGAAGCAGGAGATTTGAAGAGCTTTCGAGATGCCATCTTTTTTTCTGGGGAGTGGATCGGACTGCTAGTGGTGAAACCACCTCTACATTGTCTAATGGCGACGCATTTGTCGATGGTTTACCTGGCGCGAGTGAAATTTTTCATCGTCTTATTATTGCAAATTTATCGCAACAAGCATGTTTTTGCGCATGTCGGCGTTCCTTGACTTTGGTCGGTTGCTCCTGTAACCCAGAAGAATGCCGTGTAGCCCCAGCAGAGATTCCAATCACCCTTCTGTGAATTTAAGTAAGTGTTGAGTTTCAAAGCAGTGATATGAAGCAGGAGATTTGAAAACTTTCGAGATGCGTTCTTTTTCTGAGCGGATCGAACTAGTGGTGGGAGCCTCCCACCAATATATTGTCTAACGGCTTTGACGCTGCTGTCGATAGTTCGGTCTGGCGCGACGTTTTTCGTTTTATTAATTTGTCGTAGAAGCTGTTGTGCCTGTTGGCATTCCCTTGACCTTGTTTGGTTGGTCCTGTTACCCATGAGCACCCCTTAGAACTGCCGTGTGAAGCAGAGGGTTTCAACCATCCTTCTGTGGATTTTAATAAGTATCGAGTTTCGAAGCAGTGGGAAATGGACGAAACTTCCAAAAGAAAAACTATAACGAAATACCTTTTTTTTCTGGAGTGTCGGATCTGACTAGTGGTTTAACCTCTTGTACATTGTCTAACAGCGACGCTGTTGTCGATGGTTTGAGTCCTGGCGCGAGTGAAATTTTTCTTCGTCTTATTAATGCAAATTTGTCGCAACAAGCATGTTGTGCCCATATCGGCGTGGCCTGACTTTGGTTGGTTGCTCCTGTAACACGGGAGCAAACTAGCAGAATGCCGTTTAGCCCCAGCAGGGGTTCCAACCACCCTTCTATGGATTTGAATAAATATCGAGTTTCAAAGCAGTGATATCGAAGCAGAATTTTGAAAACTTCCGAGATGCTTCTTTTTCTGGGGAGGCGGATCGCAATAGTGGTAGCCTCCTGTGCATTGTCTAACCGCGACGCCTGTTGCCAATGGTTTGAGTCCTGGCGGAGTGAAATTTTCTTCGTCTTATTATTGCAAATTTGTCGCAACAAGCATGTTGTGCCCATGTCGGCGTTCCTTGACTTTGGTCGGTTGCTCCTGTAACCTAGGAGCACCCCAGAAGAATGCCGTGTAGCCCCAGCAACCACCCTTCTGTGGGTTTAAATAAGTATCGAGTTTCAAAGCAGATAACCAAGCAGAAACGCGAAAACTGCAAAAGATACCATGCCTTTTTTGTAATTCGGATCGGACTAGTAGTTGGAACTTCCTGTACATTGTCTAACGACGACGCTGTTGTCGATGTTGAGTCCTGGCGCGAGTGAAATTTTTATTCGTCTTATTATTGCAAATTTATCACACCAACAAAATTAGTGATGCCCCCATGTCGGCGTGAAAGCGGCTTTGGTTGTGGTTTGTCCTGTAACACGGGAGCAAAACAAGCATAGAATACTGTAACTGTGAGAGTTAAAGTACCCTTCTTTATGGTTAAATAAGTACCATTTCAAACGGTGATATCCGAAGCGGGAGACTTGAAAATGTTCGAGATGCCTTCTTTGCAGGTGGCGAATCCGGACTAGTGGTAAGAGCTCCATGCATTGTCCCAACGGCGACGCTGTTGTCGATGGTTCGAGTCCTGGCGAGAGTGAAATTTTTTTCGTCTTATTATTACAAATTTACACAACAAGCATCTTGTGCCCATGTCGGCGTGGCCTGACTTTAGTTGGTTGCTCCTGTAACCCAGAAGCAACCCATCAAAAGTGTAGCCCCAGCAGAAGTTTTATATCTATACTTTATATCTTCTCATTCCAGACCATAGTCTCACTACTATACATTAACTAAGTAATAGCATATACATCATCTTAAAAAAGACCACACACCTCAAGACTTATTCCCTTTGTACCACTAAGAGTTTAATTGCAACAACCATCTTCCTTCATTCTAACTTTCACCTACTACATTCTGCATCATCCGTTCCCTTTTCATCCACCATATATCCTAAATATTTGAACTCAGACATTTGTTCCAGCTGCTCACCATCTAACATAACTTTACACAGAGAACTATCCTCACTCAAAACCATAACCTTACTCTATTCTATGTTTACTTTCAAACCCCTCCTTTTACACACCTGCCAAATCTCTCTCTACTAATCCCCTCAAAGCTACTTCAGTTCATACATAAACTAAATCATCCGCGTAGTAATATAATAGGTGGGGCACCCTCCGTTCTCTTTCGTTCTCCATTGCTCTAACACCATCCCTTTCTCACTCTACCCCACCTCTGATTCTAACCAAATGACAATCCAACCTTATTATATATATATATATATATATATATATATATATATATATATATATATATATATATATATATATATAACAACATATATATATATATATATATAAATATATATATATATATATATATATATATATATATATATATCTATCTATATATATATATATATATATATATATATATATATATATATATATATATATATATATTTATATATATATATATATATATATATATATATATATATATATATATATATATATATATATATATATCTTTATATAACTCTTATATATATATATATATATACCTATATATATATAACATAACATATATATATATATAGTATATATATATATATATATACTATATATACTATACTGCTATAAATATATATATATATATATATATATATATATATATATATATATATATATATATATATATATATATATCTATATATATATATATATATATATATATATACTACTATATATATATATATATATATATATATATATATATATATATATTCTTTTCAGCTGAATAAAATATCGTCTATATATTTCTTTTACAACCCAAAAGAAAAATAATTATTATTTTCTCAGCTCACAACTCGGCTCAAGCCGACTAGTTTCTGCACTGTTTGAGAATTGTGCAGTACTTTCTGGCAATAAATTTTCACGTACAAAAATATTTTTTAAATTTATGCCCAGAATCTGGTTCCGAAGCCGAACTCGGAGCCGGTGTCGGGCCAGCCGGATCCGGGTATTAATTTCTTTCAAAAAATATATTTTTCGAAAAAATTATACCCCGGCTCCGACTTCAACTCCGGCTCCGACTCCGAATCCGGATCCGATTAAGGATTCTGCGCTATTTGAAAATTGTTCAGCAAGTCTTCTGGAATAAATTATTCATCTAAGAAAATTATCTCTTGAAAAAATTTATACCAAGGATAAGAATCTCTATCCGGATCCGGACCCGACTAAGGTCTCTGCACTATTTGAAATTTGTTCAGTACGTTTTCTAGCATTAAATTTTTCCCCTAAAAAAATATTTTTTGAAAAAATTCATGCCCAGGCTCGCTCTGACTCCGCTCCGGCTCTACCATCAAACTTTACCTTCGGCTCCAGCGCTAGGTTTCTGAACTATTTGGAAATTGTTCAGTACGTCTCTACAAGCAATAAAGTTTTTCACCTAAAAATATTTTTTAAAAAAAATTCATAACCAGGATCCTGCTCCGGATCCGGATCCGGATCAGACTAAGGTCTCTGAACTATTTGAAAATTGCTCAGCACGTCTTCTATCAATAAAATTTTCACCTAAAAAAAATATTTTCGAAAAGATATACTCTGGCTCGACTCCATCTCCGACTTTGAATCCGGCTCCGGCTCCGACTTCGAATCCGGATTCGACTAAGGATTCTGCACTATTGAAAATTGTTCAGCAAGTCTTCTGGCAATAAATTTTTATCTAAGAAAATTATTTCTTGAAAAATTTATACACAGGATCCGTCTCCGAATCCGGATCCGGACCTGACTAAGGTTTCTGCACCCTATTTGAAAATTGTTCAGTGCGATCTTCTGGCATTAAATTTTTCACCCCTAAAAAATATTTTTTGAAAATTCATACCCAGGTTCAGCTCCGGCTCGACTACAGCAGCTCCGGATCAACTAAGGTTTCTACGCCCAAAAAATTGATATTTGCTGGCGACTTCTGGCAATAAATTTTTCATCTAAAAAATATTCTTCGGAAAAAAATTTATACTATTGCACCGGCTCTGACTCTGTCGGCTTCGGCTTCGGATCCGACTAAGGATTCTACACTATTTGAACCCCGTTCAGCGTCTTCTGGCAATAAATTTTTCATCTAAAATTTTCTTAAAAAAAAATTTATACCAGAATCAACTCCCTCTCGGATCGGATCCAACTAGTTTCACTATTATTTAAAATTGTTCAGCGCTGCTACAACGTAAATTTTACTAAAAAAATATTTGAAAAAATCAAACTACGGCACCGGCTCTGACTTCGGCTCCCACTTTAGCTCAACTCCGACTCGGTCGGATCAACCAAAATTATCT
>JABUQX010148065.1:0-2500 GCA_015478945.1 Trachelipus rathkii
ATACACTTCATCCAGCTCGACCTTACACCTCATATTGGCTATAGTGGTGATTTTCTGTCTCTCTGATGGCCCCATGCTCTTCCCATTCACACCTACACACCTACATCACACCCACACACCCACATGCACATATATATATATATATATATATATATATATATATATATATATATATATATATATATATATCTATATATATATATACCCTATATATATATATATATATATATATATATATATATACTATATACTATATATATATATATATATATATATATATATATATATATATATATATATATATATATATATATATATATATATATATATGTGTGTGTGTGTGTGTATATGTGTGTATGTGTGATAAAGTATTAATATTAAATATTAAATAAAAAATGAAACGCGAAGCTGAACAATAAGTTTACTTACATATATTTTCTCGAAGCGATCAATCAGCGTCAATAATTAAATAACTCAAAATATTTTTTTTTAAAAGCAAAGATTTACTAATAAATTCGAGATCGAGGAAGTGATTCATCAGAAATATTAAAAAAAAGAAAGTTTTAGTTCGTAGGAATTTTCCACCTGTAAACACAAAACCTTTCAATATTTTGTTGTGAAAAGATGTTGTTTATCTTAAATCTTTTTTCTTGGAATATTTTGTTATATATTTTGTTACGTTGTTATGTAGTATTTAGTACAAACTATTGTAAATTTAGTCGGGATCACATGCTCTGTGATGGCGGGGTGATTCACTCTCGAATCAACAATATTGGTCACCATATCTATTAAGATATCACCAATGCTGAAATAGAAAGATTATGTCTTATAATGTCTTAAATGAAATAGCTTTGGGAATTAAACAAGAGGACACATACACCACTGCATGGCATGCAGAGCCAAATGCATCAGGAAATAAGTGAAATTCCACTTTTAATGTATAAATAAGCTGTCCAGAAATTATATTCATTTCCAGTTTTCTCTGCCGAGTTATTATTCGATTTCGTATATTTAAAATTCATGCAAAATGCATTTAAATATATACATTATTTCTTATTACTTTGCAATTAATAAGTTGATATAATCACCCACCACTTATTTTATTGCAAATTGATAGATCTAATTTTAAAATGTGATAGGAAGGTAGATTGATTTTTTTTTTTTTTTTTTTTTTGTTACTATAAACATGAAGACTTCTTTTTTCAATCACTAAAGCAAAAGAAGTTCCATAAAGGAAATATACATTTGTGCATTCAAACTTCGAAGTTATCCCTACTGAAGCTGAAATATTTGCATAACTCGTTGGAGTCAATGGGACCGATGTTCATATCAGGGGGGTATCACCTTGTTATGGAAAGTTATATTTTGTATAAAAAATATTGCCTCACAAAATGTTAAATGTGCAGATATAATGCTCGAATAACTATCACGAGTTTTCCAGAGCAGTAATGATACTGTATTCTTATCTTCCCTTCAAAAGTCTTTATGACAATATTTTACGCGTCATCAAGAAAAAAAAAAAAAACAAAAGAATAAAAAAAACTAAAACAAAAAAACATCCAGTATCATGTAAAAATATATTAATCTTTAACCTTCTGAACTAAAAGGAATTGCTGTAAAATCGATTTCAGCCTCACAATTGTTATTTGGCTATTTATTATTCAAAATAGCAGCTTTACAAAATATGATTATGATTTTGTTTACGATATAAACTTAATTATAAATTTTATCAGGAACTTTGACGACGACATCAACATCAACAACAACAACAACAACAACAACAACAACAACAACAACAACAACAACAACAACAACAACAACAACAACATTATGAAAAAGAAAAGAAAAATATAATTATTATTATTATAATTATTATTATTATTATTATTATTATTATTATTATTATTATTATTATTATTATTATTATTATTATTATTATTATTATTATTATTATTATAGAGATTAGCGGAATCTTACAAAATATCGATATTTTTCCGATAATCGTTTTTTCTCATATCTTTCGTCCCCACGTAAGACCAGTAAAAAACGGCTGCCAAATCCCTGTCATTATCTCATATAAATATATTCAATCTACCGATTTTTTTTTATACTTATATTCGGTTTAGGACCCATTTAAGTTTAGGTTATGATAAGTTTTGTTAATTATACACAGAAAATCTGTTTACTTAACAAAACTTATCATAACCTTACTGATTTTTAGAACGTAAAAAATAATATATGAAAACACCGAATAACGTTGCGTATAAATATATCGTAAATATAGCAGAAATTTTTTATTAGGAAGTTGTGGCAGGGTTGTTTTTTACCTATTTCAAAACATCGATTACTTTTTTAAAAAATATCGATTTTTTTAGATTCCGTTAAACTCAACTATTAAAATAAATAATAATAATAATAATAATAATAATAATAATAATAATAATAATAATAATAATAATAATAATAATAATAATAATAATAATAATAATAATAATAATAA
>JABUQX010148065.1:10000-25000 GCA_015478945.1 Trachelipus rathkii
TATGTTTTATACTATTTTTACATGATTTAAACGATCTGCCATCATTTAAATGTTTGTTTATTTAAATTTTAAATAAGATCAAGCAACTTAATCCCAATCAAATCACAGTTATATTGAAAAATAATAAGGAAATTTTTTTTACTTATTTTACAACTACAATTCATAAAAAATCCTTAGCATTCTTTATTAGTATAAGTATACAGTTGATCTTTTGCTTTTCTCTTCATTCATCTAACAGTAACAAATATTCGAGTATTGTATACACCCTACCTACTACACTACTACTACTACTACTACTACTACTACTACTACTACTACTACTACTACTACTACTGTATTGTGAATTCTTTTTATATATTTCTAATCAGCAAATGCTGAAATTATAGGAATACTGCATAATAACAATAAATTACTGGAAATTCTTCACTACATAATCTTTACAAAGTGCCAGTGTTATTAAGAATATCGTTTCGTTGATTACACAAAGTTATTACTACATAGTAGTACTTAAACAAAATTTTTAATTCTAATAAATTATTTAAAATACTTCCCACATCAACTTAAACTTTTTATTTATTTTGGTTTTATTTCCATTCGTTTATAATAATATTTACCAAAAATAAATAAATAAATAAATAATATATTTTTAATATTATAACATATCAACGTTACTTACATGATATTCCTTATCATTAATGTTAAATTTATTATTCTCGCAAAATAAAAATAAGAACTCGTATCTTCTTTTATATATATATATATATATATATATATATATATATATATATATATATATATATATATATATATATATATATATATATATATATATATATATATATATATATTTATATATATATATATATATATATATATATATATATATATATATATATATTATCTTTGCTGTTTCACATTATTTTATTCAAGATGATTATTGGAATTGTAGAGATTTTTCGTTAAAAGATAGTATCACTTTCGATGGCTTTAGTTTAAAAATTAAACTAAATTAAAGCAAAAAAAAAAAAAAAACAAAAAAACAACGATAAGTAGTGCTATTTTTTAACGATAATTATCCACGATTTCAAAAAATCATCCATAGGGTTATATAAGATAATGTAAAACAATATAGGTATAGTTACGAATTAGTAAATTTAGATGGTCAAAATCGTAATGAACTATTGCTATTTTTATTCATAGGGATATAATTGAAAGATTTCTAAAAATGAGAATTTAAAAAAATTTAATTTGCTAAAAAATTTTAAAATTTTTAAATTTAAATTTAAATTTAATTTTTAAATTTGTGAAAATTGGATTTGTGTTTGAAAGCGTGCATCAATCAAGTCAAGGGAAGTTGGGTAAAATAGATGATGGAGTTGTGTTCTGGACCTAACCAGTGGAATACATTCAGAATGAGCATAGAGGTTAAGTTTGGCGTCAGATCGTTGGACAGAAAAAGGATGAAAGTATTTCAAAAGTCGTGTCGCACAAGATTTTCTCTACAAAGTGTGGCCGCTTCTTTGTGAGCCGTTGTGGGTCCTGTACATTGACAAGACCTTCTCAGTGAAGGAGGTATGAGGCTGGGAAGTTCAGAAGAGCAGTGACCGTTGTAATAGCGATAGAATAATGAGAGAAAGTCAGCAAATCGTAGAGGAGAGAGAGAGAGAGAGAGAGAGAGAGAGAGAGAGAGAGAGAGAGAGAGAGAGAGAGAATTGCTAAACGAAACACAGTTCTTTTCCAAGAAAAGATGTGTAGGTGGAAAGGTGGAACCATCCATGATGTATGAGGCATACTCTATATAGGGGCTAATAACACTCCTATAAAGAGAAAGAAACTTGAGGGGTGTGAACAAATCCTGAAAACGCCTCAGGACTGCTTAACCTCTTTAGAAACATGTTTAGAAAGAGGAATAATATGATGTTTCCAAGAGAGATTACGAGTAAAAGAAACCCCAAAGAAATATTAAAGGCAGACGAAGGTTATAGTTGTGGTTTTAAAAGAAGATTCAACTATTATGTTAAATGTCGGATAGATATATGAAGGAACTGAGTTTTTGAGCTATTGAAAACAACCATTTGAGAAAATGTCTGAGGTTAGTTGCTCCAAGGTCATCCTCCTTATATCAATTATTTGCTGGTGGGTTGGATGTCTGTTGAAATGAAAGGAGTAAAGAGTAAAGAAGGGTGAAGGCTTTGGCCTAAGATTGGATAGATGATAAAGTGATATTGAGGACGTCATTTATGAGAAGTAGAAAAAGAGTAGGGGTTAGGACAGAACCTTGAGGAACACCACCATTACTAGATTTAATTGATAAATGGTGGCCGTCTACAGCAGCCGTTATAGACCTACCGGAAAAGAAATCGGAGAAAATAATGCTACAAAGAGAAGTTTCGAAATCAAAGCTTCCTGTCATAGTCTCTTGGAATCTTTCGATAAGTCCAGCAGTAAAAGAACACCAACTGCAAAATGTTAAAATAATAATCGATTAATGGGGATTAGCGAAGCTATTACCAAATGGTCGACAGGGAAAATCATCGACAGGCCAAATGGGCGACATTTGTTAGAAAATAAATCTGGTTATTTGTTTCTTCTCTAACGAATCCAACAAAATTTAACTTAACCTAACTCAACCTAATCCAACCAAAACTTAACCTAACCTAACCTAACTAACCTAACCTAACCTAGCCTAACCTAACAGATCAAAAAGCAAAACTTAGCAACCTAACTCCAACCTAACCCCTAGCTTACAACTAACCCTAAACGAGATCCAGCAAAATTTGACAACCTAACACAAGCTAACCTAACAGATCAACAAGAGCTTAGCTTGACACAACTCAGCCTAACCTAACTAACTAATACAACCTAACTCAGCCTAGCCTAACCTAATACAACTTCAACGAATCCAACAAGACAGCAACTAACCTAACACAACACAACAGATCAGCAAAAACTTAACCCAACTAACTCAGCTAACCTAACCTAACCTGACCTAACCTAACCTAACCTAACCTAACTAACTAACGAATCCAGCAAAACTTAACCTTCAACCTAGCAGTATCATAACCTTGCTTAACCTAACCTAACCTAACTAACAGATCCAACAAAACTTAACCTAACCTTCAACTCAACCTAACCTAACCTAACCTAACCTAACCTGACCTAACCTAACCCAACCTAGCCTAACACTTAACATAACATATACACAGCCAGAGTTGTACGGGAATTTTTTTTTATGTCGGTCTGTCATTTGACCTGTTGACCATTTTCCCTGTCTACCATTTGGGCTAATCCCCAGATTAGCTTCACTTTTTAATCTCAAGTCAGAAAGAGATTAGGCTGAAGGTCGCCTTAAAATGTGATTCTTATTGTAAAATGTATTTTCAAAATGATCTAAAATGAGAACTGGAAAATGTTAAAAAGATAGAATTAGGTGTTAAAACCATTCTAAAGAAAATTGTTTATAAAACCTTCTAAATCAGTGACCAATTAATGAATTCCTATGTTATTTTAATAAGATAATTTATTTTATTTTAGTAAATTTGTTAAGGTTTTAACTATTTATTTGGTTATTGATAATTTTTCAAAAAATCAAAATTTGTTACAAGAATTTTCCGAGATGAAAAAAGAATATTTCAGAAAGAGTATCCCATGCTAAGTAATTTGAATCAAAAGAAAGATATATAGAAATAACTTAGGGGTTGGATTTATATTAAACTTTTTATGCGATTTTTAATATTTATACTTTATTCTGAACTAAATCATTAAGCTTTTATTCATAACAGTTTTGCAAAACGCATCAATTGTTTTTTCATACCAAGTGAAAAATTTTCTTTTCAGACCTGAAAATAACTCATTGGGTAAAAGTAGCAAAGATCACGGGCGTTTCACTCAGATGATTTGGTGGAGTTCAACGCGTCTTGGTTGTGCCAAAAGTGGTTATAATATTAAAGATCCAGCATATGAACATGAAATTTTGATTACTTGCTATTATACTCCAGCTGGGAATCGTATGGGAAATATGTACGAAATTGGGGAACCTTGCACCAAGTGCAACGGGAAGGAAGGATCTGTTCTAAAATACACAGGTCTCTGTGGTACGTCGCTTTGTTTTTTAAGTTGATACTATTACTCAAGGACAAAGCCTTATTCAAGGAGGAGTTTAAAATTATAAAAGGAACCCCAAACAAGTTCATTCTAAAGTAAATTTCTCAGGAGAACACAGACATAAGTTTTAAAATGAGAGAGAGAGAGAGAGAGAGAGAGAGAGAGAGAGAGAGAGAGAGAGAGAGAGAGAGAGAGAGAGAGAGTAAATTTAGCTGAAAATGGAAGAGAATTTCCCTTAGAACAAAGATGACTAGATTGTACGCTGTAGCTGTGAATCTCCTTCCACATAAAATTAGATACAGTCACACTCATTGTGATGCAAAGAGTCACATAAGGTAGTGGAAAGCCTGTTGTTAACTACCTCAGAGTTTTGAGGTTGTAATCCGAAATATTGCGTCCAATGTCAATTAATCCTGAAAGAGTCGTAAAACTAAATAAAAAAGTTACAGACTTTCTTTAGATTCGACCTTATAAAAATACTGTGAGACCAATCATCATTTTCCTTAACATCCACAGCAATCTGAGAGCAAAAAATTATGTAAAAGATGATTAGACTCTTGTATAATCGAAGTATTAGCGAGGAGGAGAAGAAAGAAAGTTTCGTTGCCTGAAATCGTGAACAGAATATCAATATTCTTTAAATCAGCCCTAGCAGCCATTACCATATGAGGCTTTCTGGACAATTATTTATTTATGTTGGCACCAAGATTGTTTATGATGTTTATAGGAAAGGCTATAGAATCGTTTAAAAGAGTGGAAATTTTGATTCAACTTTGAGATATAGTTTTGTGAAATGGAATTTTAAGAGTTGAATATTTACAAGGTTTCGGTGGCTCATCGGTAAAACCATGACCATACCAGCAAACAGAGAATCGGAAACGGAGCAAAATTAGAATGTGTAAAAATATAAGTCGAATCATTACAACAAGACCGTAATGAACAGCAGGCTGAAAATAGAATAAAAGATATAACCATCAGGAACAAAACTATTTAAAGAGAAAAAAAAAGATATTTGAAAAAAGCTAGACATGACTTGGCATAGTGAAGGAAGAAACCCTAAGAAAATTAAAATAAAGAACAATATAGCAAGACTTATCTTTCAAATGCCCTTGGATATCACAAGTTTACGCCATCACTTATAGCATCAAATACTCCCTAAATGAAGAAGACTTTAAACACAAAATAGAAAAGTATTTCATCATCTGACCTCAAATGTTTGACCTCAGTTTGACCTCAACCAAGGATATGAGATTCCAAACAATCCAGGAAATAAGGGTTAAGAGTCGAATCATAGAGTTTAGATGAAATACAAATTAAAGTTAATAATAAATAATTAACCCTTAATCGTCAATTGTAAACCTCAGTTAATTACAACATATTTCTGGCATTTTCAGTGGGTTTCATAGAAATTGGCGAGAGGCGCTATAATTAATAAGGTTCGGGTAAACTTTAGTTTACGGAAATAAATATCTATGATATATATATATATATATATATATATATATATATATATATATATATATATATATATATATATATATATATATACTATATATATATATATATATATATATATATATATATATAAATATATATATATATATATATATATATAATATGTTATGTAAAATATTATTATTATTATTATTATTATTATTATTATTATTATTATTATTATTATTATTATTATTATTATTATTATTATTATTATTATTATTATTATTATTATTATTATTATTATTATTATTATTTCGTTAGATTTGCAGATCACTGAATTTTTTTCTCCAAGGGCCACCTCTATATATATATATATATATATATATATGGGACGATTAATAACTATATATATATATATATATATATATATATATATATATATATATATATATATATATATATATATATATATATATATATATATATATATATATATATATATATATATATTAGTGATGGGACGATTAATCGTCATCGTCATTGTCATCGGCAAAATCGGCATATTTTCTGCCTATTATTTTGCCGATTAAGTGAGGAAATATTACACCAGAAACTGGAGAAAGATTATGTTTCTGCATCATAATTTAAGAACTCTAAATTTAAAGAACTAGAATTTTGTATGTCTGTCCATGCTCTCGCATATTAAATTTTTTTTAAAATCAGTGTTTTGAAGATACTTACTATATATCAAAATTACATAAAATATTTAGTTGAAACATAAGGAGCATGAATGATTTTAATATTAAATAATTATTATTACACTG
The DNA here is from genome assembly GCA_015478945.1 of Trachelipus rathkii. Classification (NCBI taxonomy): domain Eukaryota; kingdom Metazoa; phylum Arthropoda; class Malacostraca; order Isopoda; family Trachelipodidae; genus Trachelipus; species Trachelipus rathkii. The sequence goes on from JABUQX010148065.1 coordinate 16,366, forward strand.
ATTTACAAAAAAAAAAAAAAAAAGTTTTTCTGTTATCGATTTCCCAGCTTTTTTATACTAATTCGAGAGTGCTGATTCCAAATCTGATCTCAGATTTGTTCTATCACGTCCCATTTCTATGCAATCGGCCAACCCCATTTTCATGGATTTTACTCGAAATTAACACTTTGTCATTGATGGTTGCAAATTGTTGTGAGCCAGGAACTGCTTTAGTGATAAGAGATCGTGTTGTATTTGGACAATAGTCTGTTTATTAATAGCAGAGTTTCCAGAAGCCTGACTGCAGCCCGGTCGAGTACACAGGCGCACATGCATCGTTTCCAGCGCCCGTTTGCGCACTTCTACGTCACGTAAACGCCACAGTCAGGCGCCCGTTGTTAAATCCTCGATTTCGGGAATTAGTAAACGGGCGGGCCTACGGAAGGATATTTTGTTTACAAACAAATTTCTTTACAAAACATGTGACGGAAATGGCTTGCCAAAAGTTTTTTAATATTTTAGTTAACTTATATATTAAGGATACTAAATATATCGTATCATTTCATAAAATAGATACATATAAGTATAAGAGCATTGTTTACAATTATCAGCTGATCCAACGGGCACGCTCGGTTTCCAGGTACTCAAATTTCGTGTTCTCTGATTGGTTAATGTAATTTTTCAATTCGAAGCGTTTCCAAGTCGATTTTTACTTAGTCGATTTTGCACTCGGGCTTCTGGAAACAGCTATTTACAATTATGCACATTTCATTTATTAATATTACATATTATAATCATTTTATCTTTATAAATTTTACGATCATTTCAATTTACAGGGTTCTTTGATCCATAACCCAGCTATAACATCCGAAAAAGGAGAGATGCTCCGTAATGATGCCGAAATCATCATTCCTTACCTTCCATCAGACACCTTTACGGGATCAGGGCAACATTAATACCTTTTTGTCAGAGGGTGTATCTTGCAAACTTTAAAAGTAGGACTGTGAGACCAAGACAAATATTGGGCTCTGCAAAGTGTGCAAAACGTGTTGAAACTTTGTGATCATGGTCTAAAGGAAAAGAATGCAAAGCTGAGATTTGGTATGCCAATGGTTTGGAGAGAACCAACCAACCATTTGACTGCTACTTCTGTCTTGTCAATGAAAAGGTTTAAATAAGACAAACAAACACCATTTACAATACCCAAATATCCTATCTGCCAGACAACCAGTTGAACACTGTGAGGAAATACCTGGGCCTGTGCTTACTGAGCTACCGGAGATTGATGTTGAAAATATCAGTTTACTTTCTTCTATGGATGATGAGGATGATGCTCTGACCAAATATACGCCACCTGTTGTAGATTCTGTTACAGTTGCCATGTTTAGTCAGCCTGAATTGATCTGGTAAGATTTATATCTGCCAAAGCAGTTTGATGAGTTGTTGGTTTCCAGGCTGAAAGCGCAAGGAATACTCAGACCTGTCTCTAGTGTCTCCTTTTATCGTAACAAAGAAGCAGCTCTAAGAAAGTACTTCCATTCAGATGGTCAACTTGTTTATTGTAATGATGTTGAAGGAATTCTTCTCAATGTGGGACTGCTCGCATATGATTCAAGTGAATGGAGACTTTTTATTGGCAGTAGTAAATGTACTTTGAAATGTGTGTTACTGAACAACAGAAATATATATGGTTCAATCCCTATAGGACACGCTGTACAAATAAAAGAAGAGTACGCCAACATCAAGAAAATTCTGGATAGATTGCAATACCATCTTCATGGATGGTTAATTTGTGTGGATTTGATAATGATTAATTTTCTGCTGGGGCAGCAAGGAGGTTTCACCAAATACCCTTGATTTCTGTGCTACTGGGACAGTAGGGCTACATTAGAACACTGCTTAACAAAGACCTAATCACCAATAATCAGTTTGACGCCTGGTGACAAGAGCATCAAGAATTAGCCTCTGGTTGATAGGGATAAAATTGTATTTTCCTCACTGCACATGAAACTTGGTTAATGAAGCAATTCATCAAAGGTTTTGATCACGCTGGAGACTGCTTCAGCTTTATTTTTTCAATCTTTCCAAGTCTCAGTGCCGAGAAGAAAAAGACAGGAATATTTGATAGTCCTCAAATTAGAAAACTCATCAGTGATCCACACTTTGTTACAACAGACAACAATGACTGCGGCAGAGGCTAGAGCTTGAAATGCATTCTCTGATGTGGTACGGAATTTCCTTGGGAACAGGAAAGCGGACAACTACCGAGAAATTGTAGAGGAGCTGCTCTTGAGTTTCCAAGCACTTGGATGTAGAATGAGCATCAAAGTTCACTACTTACACAGGTACTTGGACGACTTTCCAGAGAACTTGGGTCAAGTGAACGAAGAGCAAGGGGAACGCTTTCATCAAGACATTAAAGTTATGGAAGAACACTACCAAAACCGATAGGACACCAACATGATGGCAGATTACTGCTGGTCCTTGATGGAATACATTCGACAAGCTGTACATCGGAGATCATCAAAGAAGAGGTCGTTTATGTAAATGTAACATCACTATTGTCGATTTACATTTTTGTACATATTTTCCCTGAATTTTACATGCCAATTCTAAAATGGCAATAAGTATTCACTCATACATTCACTATCACAACTTTATGCTACGGATCATTAAATGTATTTTTTTATTATTGTATATTGTATCTTACCTTATTCTTATCTGTAGGTCTGTTCAGATATTCAAAAAATTATCATAAATTTGCTCTTTATTTGAAACTCCAATATGTGATATCTCAAAAACCTGATGTGATAGACAAAACCCGATGACAGATTTGGCATCACAACCCTAATAACCAGCAAAACCAGAACGGGAAAAACCTTATGCCAGAAAAATGTTAACCAATGTTATCATCCCGAAGAATTATCGTTAATCATTACATGTATTATACAATATGCAAAGCATCTGTTCCATAAATTAGTCATTACATTATTATTTATTATGTGTATTATTATTATTATTATTATTATTATTATTATTATTATTATTGGGTATAACCATAATAACATAGAAATTATAAAAATCAAGATATTAATGAATAGCAGGAAAACTTTCTATGTATTAATATGGTTCTTATAGTATTTACACTTTAAATAAGAATGAAGTGAACACAATTTAAGCCGTTATCGTTTTTGTCACTTGTGCTTACGCTCGATAAGAAATGCTAATCCAGTTTTAGCACGAATTTTGTACATTAACGTTTGTTTACAAATATTTTGATCAGCTGTTGTGATGGAGCATGCGGTTTTGGAATAAACAGAAATAAAAAAAAAAATAACAAATGGTTTTATATTACAAATAATTGATCTTCTATTATGGGGTTTATCGATTTGGAAGAAATTAAATTTAAAGCTACTTTCATGAATGAAACAATTCATCAAATCAATGCCGTCATCTTGTTTGTTTACATTTTTACGTGCTTATATTCGGCAAGCACAGGAAATATCAACTTTACAAAAATTTAGCAAATTCCTGTCTAATCATCATCATTTTCCTAAATTTTTGCTAAATTTGACAAAAACGAACGCAAACTTTAGCATTTCTTACGTTTCCTAAGCACAAATGCAAAAACGAAAACGTCTCTTAATTCTTCCTTATTATGAATGTAAAATTTTTAAAATATACTTTTTCAATTAATCGTCATCGTCAAAATTCTTAATCGTCCATCACTAATATATATATATATATATATATATATATATATATATATATATATATATATATATATATATATATATATATATATATATATATATATATATATATATATATATATGGTTTCAAATTCAGTAACAAACACACGGAACCGGAGCTCAGATCAAAAATTTTTCACAGGTGGCATCTATGATACATAAATAGATGTTCTAGGGTCAAAAATGAAATTTTTTTTTTTTACCTGTTCTAGGGCGAAATTATATATATATATTATTTGTAAAGGTATTGCAGCAATGTGGGGGCTCGAGCCGACGGGGAACACAGGGGGACATTTTCCATACCCCGTAGAGGGGCGGAGGAACCCCACGACACCCAAATACCAAAGAGCAGGGGTTCCAGAGACCCAGGGGGGGAAATAGTCCTGCCCCGTAGTTCCCCGGAAGGCCGAGACCCCGACTCCTGCCATCGGTGCGGTATGCCCTTGGGGTATTTTTTTATTTCATTTTTTTTTACTAAACTTTCTAGGATTCCAGAATAGTATTCCTTTTCGCTGTAGCTATTGTAGTTTTGAGATATAATTGTTTTTTTTTGTTTTTTTCATTTCGACCCTAAAACGTCTATTTATGTATCATAGAGCTACCTGTGAAAATTTTTTTTTGATCGAGAGCTCCCGTTCCGTGTGGGCGTTAAAGTAACTTTACCTATATATATATATATATATATATATATATATATATATATATATATATATATATATATATATATATATATATATATATATATATATATATATATATATCTATATATATATATATATATATATATATTACTATTATTTTGGGAGCTGCAAAGGAAGACCCAACGATCCGCATTGTCCGGTATTATATATATATATATATATATATATATATATATATATATATATATATGTAAAATATATATATATATATATATATAATAATAACATATATATATATATATATATATATATATATATATATATATATATATATATATATATAAGGTCAACATCGAATAGTTCGGGCGTAACTAAAGCTATAACAGCTACATACAGAAGAATAAAATGTCTTTATTAATCAGGAACATTTTGCCCGGAAATTAAAAAAATAAAAAAGATAAAGCTTTTAAAAATTAAAATTGTTAAAAATATTGAAAAATTACAGTTTTTTGGAATCGAAGATGCCGCTTACTCCGAGTGAGGACGCAAAGGTGTCAAATGTTGAATTTAAAAAAAAAATAAAAAAATAACGAATACCCACGGGTAAACAAGAACGATGGATAGAGTCGGGTTTCTCTGACCTACGAGGGGACTTCGTCCCACCTCTGTCCCTCCGTCGGCTCAGACCCTTAAAAAAGATATATATATATATATATATATATATATATATATATATATATATATATATATATATATATATATATATATATATATATATATATATATATATATATATATATATATATGTAAAAATTTCTCAAAGCGTAAAAATAAATAGTATTTGGCACCTTTTGCTCTGGAGAAGTAATGCAGGTTTCAAAGTCAATCAAAGAGTACAATGCCAGCTGTAAGATTTTAATAATATTTCAAGGTGTCATTAATAAATATTAGAATAAAATAAATTTTTAAGTTTCTTCGATGAAATTACTTGCTGAAATCAAAAATGTTATTTATTTTCTTGTAGATGTTATAGTTTTCTAGTTACATGCCTGAACTCTTCGGGATGCTGGCCATATATATATATATATATATATATATATATATATATATATATATATATATATATATATATATATATATATATATATATATATATATATATATATATATATATATATATATATATTTATATATATACATAAATATGTATAGATGTTCTATATATATATATATATATATATATATATATATATATATATATATATATATATATATATTTCTACTTGCAGCAAGAAAACCCGATGATTTGGATCCTCTGAGTGCAATTTCAAGTAGAGGTAAGCTAGCTAAAAATAATTACTTAAAATTAAAAAAATACTTAAAACTAAGAAAGGATCTTAAGTTTAACAAACATTGGCCGCGAAGGCCTTCATTATCTCTTTAAGAAATAGGAGAGGAGTCTCCTAAGGCTACTACTTTTTTTTTAATGTTCGCCTTCTTTTTTTATTTTTAAATGTAGAGTAGAAATGTAACCACATACAGCAGCTTCTGGCGAGAAGCAGTTTCTTGCAGACCACAGGGAGCAAGGACGGCGACAGGCCTCTTGTAGGCCAAAGGACGCAGAGACGGCTGGGTGAAGGAGATAGAGGTCACCACTTGTTGGCAAGGGCATCAACAAAAGAACAGATACAAACGAATTCTTTACTGAGTATCAAACACACTGAGATCATAAATCTCTGGCTTAATAAAGAATGGGGAAATGCACCGGATGCACAATACAAAGAAACACCAGTGAAAAAGCACAAAATACACTTGAATGGCAAATGACAATGAAGAACAGTACGTAGAAGAAAGCTGAACGGGAGTAACAATTCATAACGGAGGCAAGAGACGGAATGAATTCTGTTTTTGACCTCTGCTCAATATATTTACATGAACCAGAATGACCGAAAAGTAGTTCATACGCCTCAAAAGATTTAAGCATTTTTGTGTAAGAAAAGGGATTTTAAAGGAAAAATTGACATTAAGTACATAATATATATATATATATATATATATATATATATATATATATATATATATATATATATATATATACTTATATATATATATATATATATATATATATATATATATATATATATATATATATATATATATATATATATATATATATATATATATATATATATATATATATATATATATATCAATCAGTGGCGAATGGTCATAGGAGACTCCAATATCAATGATGGTCTTGGAGATAAACCCAGCGTATTTGAGGTTTTCAAAACTTCCAATCCTTATTCTGTTGTTTACATTCGATCACCATTTTGGCTCTGTATCTTGTTGTATCTCTTTTAGGTCTAAGCATGAATACGGTTTGGAACTTCTGTTTCTGCTCACTGGTCATACTTTTTATTTGTGGTCGTATTTCTCTGATTTCCTTTGGAATGATCATTGCTTCTAGTAGGAGGGGTACGTTTGAAGTGTGCAGAACCTCATAACCGTATTGATTTTCTCTCGTTTCCTTTCAAAAGCTAATCTGACTCTGTTATGCTCCACTGATAGTAACGGGCCGGTTGCTTTGCCTTCGAAAATGATAAATTTGTTCAGAAAGTCACCCTCCTAACAAATGTATTAATTCTCTGCTCCCCATGAATATCTGATTATTTTTGAAGGGCGCCAAAAAGCTGTTCAGAATTGCCCACAGTTTTATAAAACGGTCTTCCACTTCGGCCGTTGTATATGGCCTGAGCTTTGGTCCTTGGTATAGTCACTGGGCTTCATATAGAAAGGGTTCCCAATCTTTTTTCCGTTAAGTACTCACAAAGTTTCCAGACCATCGTCCCGAACACCTTTCTCATGACATGAATAAGAATGGTAACATATTAAGACATTGAATAAGCACTAGATATTAAATAGTTTAAATTGTCATGACTATTTTTGCTAGTTAAACATTAACATCCCAACCAGATAGATAATACCCATGCTAAGGAATTAAACTATAACCCCATAATTTATTACCAACCACATTAAATTATTATGAATGGCGTACCTATTTTATGGCTTGTTTTCAATTCTAGAAGTATTACTAGTAAGACATACATGAAGGTCACACCTCACATTAAGTCTTACTTGATGTGTAGTTTTCGTGTTCTCCATCAGCTTGTCATTCTTACCTTAAATTTTCTTTCATTATCTGATTTTATACGTAAATTAAATAGCCATGGAAAATAGACATTAAAACATTTAAAAATTTAAATAACATTTAGCATTTAAATTGACATTAAAAAATTATCTCTCTACTCCATTTATTCTTACACACGATTCATTATATATATATAAATATATATATATATATATATATATATATATATATATATATATATATATATATATATATATATATATATATATATATATATATATATATATATATATATATATATATATATATATATATATATATATATATATACAGTATATATATATATATATATATATATTTATATATCTATATATATATATATATATATATATATATATATATATATATATATATATATATATATATATATATATATATATATATATATATATATATTATTTCATTCAAAAGCATACCATCAACACAATATATCATCAACATTTGCATAGATCTTCCCTATTAATCCTGTCATAACCTGATGAAAGTTCATTTAACCTAAATATAGTTTCCTCTTCTCCCATTTTTTCCTCATTTGTTTCAATTTAAAAATTTTATCTACATATCCTCTACTAATTCTACATGCACCTTGTTCATCAACAATCAAGCCCTCAGTCATTCGACGCATTCTATCAATCAACATACCAGCATATATCTTCCCTACAACACTCAATAAACTAATTATTATTATTATTATTATTATTATTATTATTATTATTATTATTATTATTATTATTATTATTATTATTATTATTATTATTATATATATATATATATATATATATATATATATATATATATATATATATATATATATATATATATATATATATATATATATATATATATATATATATATATATATATATATATATATATATATATATATATATATATATATATATTTATATATATATATATATATATATATATATATATATATATATATATTTACGAGTTCTGTTTGAAAAGTATCCGACCATATGCCGGGATATAAATGTTATTAAACTGGTGATGTTCATTTCTAAATCTCCTTCAAAATAGGACCTTCGATG
>JABUQX010148068.1:0-12500 GCA_015478945.1 Trachelipus rathkii
CTGTTTTCTAAGTAGATAAATGATTTTCCGATTTAATTTTCTTAAAAAATAATAATAATAATAATAATAATAATAATAATAATAATAATAATAATAATAATAATAATAATAATAATAATAATAATAATAATAATAATAATCATAATAATAATAGAAATAAAATTAAAAATAAAAATAAAAAAAAATAAATAAAAAAATAAAAATAAAAATAATAATGAAAATAAGAATAAAAATAATAATAAAAATAAATTAAAAAAATAAAAATAAAAATAAAAAAAAAAAAATAAAAATAAAAATAAAAGAAAAATAAAAAAAAAATAAAAATAAAAAAATAATAATAAAAAAGAAAATAATAAATAATAATAATAATAATAATAATAATAATAATAAATACATACATACATACACAATAATAATAATAATAATAATAATCCGAGTCAACAACCCTGGACCGATTCACCGGTTCAGTGCGGTGCCGCACACAAATTTAAGTGTCCAGGTGCGGTGCGGTGCGGTACGATAATTGCGGCTTCTCTGTCAACTCTTGTGTGTTTTGTACCTTTATCATAACCAATTTTATTAACCTCGTTTTATGCAATAAGGTATAAAATAATTTTTTTTTTTATAAATATTTAATTTATAAATATTTAAATATAAATTAAATTATTTTGTTTTTTGCTTTGTTTTTTATTAATTTTTTTTTTTTTGTAGTTATTTAAATAGGGGAAATCCCGTTTAAATTAAAAATATTTACATAAAAGTAAATAGTTGTGCTTATATATATATATATATATATATATATATATATATATATATATATATATATATATATATATATATATATATATATATATATATATATATATATATATATACATATATATATTATTTATATATAAATATAGTTCTATATATAGATCGAATATAAATATATATATGCTATATATATATATATATATATATATATATATATCCTCCGAAGGTTGTATTGATTCTCGTTATAGGTGTTATATTCTTGGTGAATAACCTGGAACACTTCATAGTGACAAGAACCAATATTAGGGGGACTTTGTGCATCTCTCCCGCCATCCGTATGTGCTTTTGTCACATATGAAATCTTTAATCTTTCCCTCCCCCCCCTCATTTTTCGAATTATATATATCTTTCAATCCTCCTTGTCCATCGCAGTTTTTTGAAATTTCCAACCATCAGTTCCTTTAAGTGCTTGTACATATTTTCCCCTCTTTCAAAGAGGTTTATCCTCGCTTTTTTTTTCCCGTAGTAGCAGCCCCTTGGGCTATCCGGTGACTCTTCTGGCATGGGTCTTCAGCCCACCTTACACTTCTTCCCTGAGGAGGAGGGTACAGACTAAAAACCGGTTCTTTCGCTTGCCTTTAACCGGGGTGACAATTGTAGGGGACCCAAACCTTGAGCTAACCTGTGAAGAGGCTATCCTGCACTTTGGTGTGTAATATGGGCTCAAACGAAGTTATTTAGGTTCCCTGTGGTTCACGGGAAAACCGGCGTAGAGTTCCGAAGAATCTTCCGAGGCCACATTCACAGAAGTTGTGTGGGTTTTCTGGCCTGTAACCTATTGTGGGGAGAAGGACTAACCTTCCTTATGAAACATGCCTTTTCAGCATATCCTATTATTTATTTTTGTTTCATTTGTTTTATTATTATAATTGTCATCTATGGAAAAGAGGTCTGAGGTTTCATTTTTATGAAACCGACACTTCGAAAAAAATGTAATTAAACCAAGGCGAGTACAGCTATATCAACAACAACAAAAACAAAAACAACAACTATAATCTTTCGGGTTTCCAGCCTTATTCAGCCTCGGTCCCTCCTACTTCTAGACCAGCAGATGTTGCTTTTATTCCTTCTCTACACCTGTAAGTCCTCTGCATAACTTCAGCGATTCTTTGTCTAGTATGCCCTTTGACACCCCAGGTGCCCAAACTCTTACTGTTATTATATTATTAGGAAAATAGACTAGCTTAGGATTAAAATTGTATTATATTCTATAAACTATTATAATTAATGATCCTTCTGCTTAAATATTATATTCAATATGAAACAAGATATAATACTCCTTGAGCCTGGGATAAGGAGCCGGCAAATTTTTTCCGGCTCCGGCTCTAGCTCCGGTTCCTAGTTATATAATTCCTTCTTCATTTACACTTATGAAATTATTAATTCTCTGTTATGGCATGATGAAATTGAATGTTTGTTAATGACATCTTTATTAACATAGAATTAAATACTTAGAAATATTTTATGGAAATAAGATTTTTAAGAAATACAGAAAAAGAATAATTCACTTTCTCCCTAAATTTTAATATAATTCCTCTTTGAACGATGAACTGCCTGCACATTTACGTAATATAATTTTATCAAAATGTTATATTTTTTTTAAACGGAAAAGTTATATTTCAGCTTCATCCTAAAGTTTAAAATAATTCCTCTTTGAACTATGAGCTGCCTAAGCATATACAATATAATTTTATTCAAAACAGATTTTATATTTAATAAAAAATATATATATAATTCACTTTCTTCCTAAATTGTTTTAAAATTTTTTAAAGCAGAAAATAAGCTCTCAACATTCACTTAACTAGAGACAAAGTTAATTGGCAAACCGCATCTTGCTAAATTTTTTAGGATAATGGATTGCCTTTAACTGTTAACTTTGATCTCCGGTCGATTTTCATTTGCGAATTTTCTACTCTTTGTATTTTTCTAGAGAATTTTTAGGTTGAAGGTCTTTTACTAATAGATTGTCTTTTATTAATAGCTTTTCTGCATGCTCCAATGTCCCATTGTTTGTCAAATTTTACTTCTTTATTTGACAAGATACCACAAGGGAGATTCCTGAAACTGTTGAACTATCTGACTCCGACCCAGATTTCTGTTCTATAGTGTTATTCATTTTAAATCCTAGTTCACATAGAGCATTCCTAGCTTTTAATATCAGATCTTCAATTCTGAAGAAAATTCTGAACTGTGGATCAACAAAGATGGCCGACAAAAATATTTTGTTTTCAAACATTCTTTCCCTTCTTTACATGGAATTTTTTAGGTCATTTGCTAAAACAAGTTCCTACAAAAATTTTCCTGCAGTCAAGTATTCTGATTGAGTATTTTTTGTTGTAAAGTATTCGTGTTTTATTAATTCTTTGAGAGTTTCGATTTGTTCCCACTGACTGTCGGAGAGAGAGAGAGAGAGAGAGAGAGAGAGAGAGAGCCGCACCCGTCGTACTAATACAGTCTTTTAGTTGAAGAAGCCTTTGGAGCATAAGACATGTACTTCCCCACCTTGTCTCTTTATTTAACTAAGATTGCCAATTTTCCAGCTTGACGCTTTATTACTTCCATTAATTTTGGGGTATGTGCTGCTTTTGCCATTTGTCTCGCCTTTCTTATAAGATTTGCTTTGTGAGTATTATGGAGACCATCACGCACTGATAACTGTAAAGTATGAACTCTACACCTCGTGTGTGCAATGTTAACGTCAATGGGACATAGTCTTTTCATAGTTTTATCAAGTTCATTTTGAAAATAACTATTGCTTCTTCGTTTTGACATCCTCATTATCCTTATTTATTTTTTTAATCGTACTGATCATGTTTGATGCGTTATCCGTAACGAAGCTAAATGCTTGCCTCTAATTTCGAATTCTTTTTAAAACGTCAGTAACAAATTCTTGGATATATTCCCTGAAATGTTGCGATTTGTTATTTTATTGATTTTATCTTCGTCCACATATCTAATAATAGCAAAATACTTAGATTTTTCCTTGTGCAAGACCATCTTTAAGCAATTTTTAAGTTTATTTTTTTGCTTATCCGCTTTTTCTAGAACTATTTTACCAATATTTTCTCGGTCTAAAGTGACTTCCAGTTTCGAAGCCATGTCTCCACAAAGTGCTTTAAATCCTGGTCTTGCAAAAAAAAAAACTAATGGGTCACTGTCTTTAACAACCATTATAATGTATTTTAACTTTTTCACTTGACATAGACAGAAGAAGTTTTTGACAATTAAAAAAAGTATCCACTTTAGTCTGAGTTTTTTGAAAATAAAGGTTTATCCTAAATATCTCTGCTTTCTTTTTAACAACTGATGAGTGCGTTTTGGGGTTTAATCACTGACCTTCTAAAGGATCCAGTAGATTACTGTGACCCCCATGAGTAATGGGTGGTTCGATAAACTCTTTTGTGCATGATCTAATTGACCGTTTCCCATCATCTGTGTTATCTATTTCACATTGACAAATGTAAATACTTCTATCTTCAGAGGGAGTAAAATATTCAAGTACATGAGGTGTTTCCGATTTTGGTTTAGTTGACATGATTTTTCTAAGGATATTAAACTTAATTAATTAAAGTTATCTATAGAAGTATCGAACCTTTTTTATTATTGAATAATAAATATACATAATCAAATTTCTGATGTATATACTATATATATATATATATAAAGAGTGTTATATGTTATATATTTATAAGTATGCGAGTAAATATATATATATATATATATATATATATATATATATATATATATATATATATATATATATATATATATATATATATATATATATATATCTCGCTTTATATCTCTTATTGTATTTATGTTATTGTTCCAAACTATGGAACTATCTAAGGATTGGAGGTGATCTTCTCAATTAAGAATAATATATATATATATATATATATATATATATATATATATATATATATATATATATATATTTATATATATTTATATATATATATATATATATATATATATATATATATATATATATATATAAAAGGTTGACAACCCTTTTATGCTTTGTCAGTGTTTAGAAATTTTCCTGTAAATATTTTAATAATAATAATAATAATAATAACAATAATGTAATAATAGTAGTAAAAATAAATAATAATAATAAAAATAATAATAATAATAATAATAATAATAATAATAATAATAATAATAATAATAATAATAATAATAATAATAATAATAATGATAATAATAACAAAATTAGTTATTTAAGTATTGATTATATATATATATATATATATATATATATATATATATATATATATATATATATATATATATATATATATAACGAGAGATATATATATATATATATATATATATATATATATATATATATATATATATATATATATATATATATATATATATATATATATATATATATATATATGGCAGTACTTGATTTCACGTTCCTGTTTTCTTAAAAGACACAGATTACGAGGCGAAATAATAGGGAAATATGGGGGGTTACGGCGTGGGGGGAGAGGGGACTCCTATTGCTAGCAGTAACCCCACTCCCCCCACCCGACAACTTCAGATCTTTGCTATTTACCATAATTATTGTATTGTTTAACATTTATAAACTTCGATTACACTTCTTTTATTTCTTATGCTCTCACATATCGGCTCTATGACATGTATTTATATCTTCAAATTTGTTTTTCCTATGCATAAAATTGGGAGAATTCTTCATAGCTTTTATGTATTCTATTTTTTGTCATTGGGTGACTTTATAACTTTTATAGGGTCATTTTTATAGTTTTATTTTACCTTTTTCGTTCTTTTCATTTTAGTCATTTCATGTAAGTTTCATCAAAATATGCACCGTGGGGCCACTTTTATATATATATATATATATATATATATATATATATATATATATATATATATATATATATATATATATATATATATATATATATATATATATATATATATATATATATGTCAGGATTCGAGAGGTGGTGGAGTTGTTTACAGAGGAGTTGAGGAAGCAGGGATGAGGATGAACGTACAGAAGACAGAGATATTAACAATAACCGAGGAAATGAGGAGGGATGAGGATGGTGGTCAGAGGGGAGGAGGTGAAGGCGGTAACTACCTGCAATTATCTCAGAGGATGTTTTAGCAGAAGGGGAGAGGAAGTGGAGGAGAGATTACGCGATGAAAATGGAAAAGTATGGATTAGTTATGAAAGCTGTATACCCCATGATTAAAGATAAAAACATCGGAATAGAGGTTAAAAAAGTGATTTTTAACAGTATATTGACTCCGACGCTGCTGTACGGAGCGGAAACATGGACAACAACGAGAAGAGAGGAGAGTAGAATACAAGCGGCGGAGATGAGGGTATTAAGAACTATGATTGGAAAGAGTAGGAGAGACAGAATAAGGAATGAAGTAATTAGAGAAGATATAGGTGTGAAGAAGATGATACTGAAGATGGATGTGGGGAGATTGAGATGGTGGGGACATCTGGAGAGGATGGAGCAGGACAGAATGCCGAAAGAAGATGGGAATGACACCAGAGGGCAGAAGCACCAAGGGGAAGACCGAAGAAGAGATGGGCGGAGTCGGTGGAGGACTCTGGAAAGATGTCAGCCAAAAATGAGAGTGCTAAAGAGAAGAGGAATAGTACAGCAGAGGGATGTCTGGAGAAAGACGCTTGCGCGGCTGACAGGATGAAAAATCCTTCCTGGGAGAGGAAAAAGGAAAAAAAGGAAAGGATATGTCAGAGGCGACTCCTATACTCGTGCTGCTCGTGCTTAGCACGAGTTAACATTATAGAAACGATTGATCTTTTACAAATTTCATGTTACGATAAAATTCTCTTTATTTTTTTTTCGCGAAAATTGGTCAAATGAATGAAAATATTACATAATAAATATAAAAGATTATAAAAATTGAATCAAAAAGTGTAAGAATCATCGCGATTAAATAACGCAATTTTTCAATCAATTAAAAAGGTGACTCTTCGTGCTCGAATGAAATAGCGGAGATTGTGTGTGTGTATTTAGAGTATAAAATTGTGTATATTGTTGCCTTTGGCATCTCTTCGTTACATTCTCTTTGTTTATAAAGAAGAGATGACTTTTTTTATATATATATATATATATATATATATATATATATATATATATATATATATATATATATATATATATATATATATATATATATATATATATATATATATATATATATATATTTTAAAATTTTATTCTTGCGCGAGAAACACTTTTTCACAAAAATAAAAAGAAAATTAAAAAAAAAAAATGCCGAGCACTTTCGTGTTTTTCTCACACATTATCAAGCAATAACATGTATTGAGAAAACAGAGCTAGATTAAAAACTCGGTTAAACTATTGTTATTTCTAAAAAGTCACAAATCAAGACCCACAAAAAGTCACAACCAACCAAAACAAATTTTTAATTCAAAAATTCATAAATAAGTAAAAAAACTGCAATAAAAATAATAAAATTATTAAAAATAAAATTAAAATAATGTAAATAACAACAGAGAGTACATTTATTAACGATAACATCAATAACACAAACATAAGTAACACCGGCAATAATAATAATAATAATAATAATATAATAATAATAATAATAATAATAATAATAATAATAATAACAATAAACAATAACAATACGACACACACACACACACACAAATAATAATAATAATAATAATAATAATATTAATTAAAAACCTAACCTAATATGTACACACTTTTTGCGGAAGCTTCCTTACATTCACACAAACATACCGGTAAAAGCAAAAATAATAATAATAATAATAATAATAATAATAATAATAATAATAATAATAATAATAATAATAATCTAACCATATTAAAAATTAAAACATTAAAAGCAATTAAAACTAAGTTATCACAGATAAATATCACAAAGCAAAATAATAATACACACACACACACACACACATTACGCAAATAATAAAAATAATAATAATAATAATAATAATAATAAAAATAATAATAAAAATAATAATAAAAATAATAATAAAAATAATAATAAAAATAAATAATAATAATAATAATAATAATAAAAATAATAATAAAAATAATAATAGTATTAAAAATTAAAACCCTAAAAGCAATTAAAGCAAAGTTATCACAGTTGAATATCACAGAACAAATAAAGATGCTAAATTCTGTCTCTAATAACATATTTATTTAAAAAAGTGATTAAAAAATTATCCAAACTATATAGTCCTTGGCTAATATTTACATTCGTATCGAAAGTGATTTTAATTAATGCGGATTCAATAATATTTCTTGAGATTATGGAAGATGATTTAATAATCTCACTTGACGAAACCCAATTGATTCTATGGTTCATCATAGAAAAATGTTGGAAAAGTGCGTTATTATGCTGTCCGGTTCTGACACTATATTTATGCTGATTTATTCTGATTTTTAGGTCCTTACCAGTCTGGCCAATGTAAAACCTATCACAATCCATACATGGAATTTTATAAACACACCCACTACTTTTTGATGGAGAATTCTTAATTATCAATCCTTTGATGGTGCAATCATAGGTAAAAATTACTCTAATATTTAAAAGTTTTAGCAATGAAGGGATCCTAAGAAAATTTTCGTTGAAAGGCAATTTCAATATATATTTAGTGGAAGTCTCAAGTTTATCAGAGGGTGTATAGAATGTTTTTTTGGCTCTTCTATAACAATCCTCAAGGAATTCACCAGGGTATTGCAACCTGATACCAATATCCATGATCTTGTTCATTTCGTCATCAAAACATTCTGGACTAACCAATCTCAACGCTCTGAGGTACATAGAAGAAAAAACCGATCTTTTAACTGATATATGATGGGCAGAATAAAAATGCACGAAGGAATCGAGATTAGTAGGTTTTCGATAAATGCTAAATATAAACCCTTCATCTCCTCTCCGAACCAACAAGTCAAGGAAAGGAAGACTTTTGTTATGTTCTATTTCCATGGTGAAACTAATGCTAGGCACCAAGTTATTTAAACTAGTCAAAAAGTTATCAACATTACAAGAATTTGGCCACAAACACAAAATATCGTCAATATATCGGTACCAAATCATTCCCCTAGGCAAAATCGATGGTAAAATATCTCGTTCAAAAAACTCCATATATAAATTTGCTAAAACAGGAGAAATGGGATTGATTCCCCATAGCCATACCAAATACTTGACTATAATATTTGTCTTCAAAACAAAATTTTGCATCCAAAACACATAATTTTATGAGATCAATAATAAGTTTACTCTCCAATTCTAACTGTAAATGCTGGATTTCATCTTCAAGAAAAGTCAAAAGTTCAGTTACTGGTACCTTAGTGAATAACGATTTTACGTCAAAACTAACTAATATAAACTGATTATTATATCGAATATTCAAAAGTCTGTCCCTCAAATCAACACTATTATTCAAATGAGAATGGGAGATAGTTCCAATCAAGGGAGACAAAATTTTAACCAGATATTTTGATAACCTATACTGAACCGATCCCACTGAGCTAACAATAGGTCGCATTGGGTTACCTTCCTTATGTGTTTTTACCAAACCATACATATAGGGCAATGATGGATTAATTTGAGACTTCAATTTTTCTAACAATTCTTCATTGTTTCCAAGTATGCTTTGCAATTTTTGATTAAAACTTTTATTTGTTCTTTCCAAAGGGTTTCCTCTAATTTCCTTGTAGGTTTCAATATCTCCCAAAAGAGTCTCTTTATTATTATTATTATTATTGCCGGTGTTACTTATGTTTGTGTTATTGATGTTATCGTTAATAAATGTACTCTCTGTTGTTATTTACATTATTTTAATTTTATTTTTAATAATTTTATTATTTTTATTGCAGTTTTTTTACTTATTTATGAATTTTTGAATTAAAAATTTGTTTTGGTTGGTTGTGACTTTTTGTGAGTCTTGATTTGTCAATGATAGGAACAAAAGTTTTAAACCTGAATTTTAATCTATCTCTGTTTTTGTAAAATTTTTTTTTTATACTTTAAATATATATATATATATATATATATATATATATATATATATATATATATATATATATATATATATATATATATATATATATATATATATATATATATATATATATATATATATATATATATATATATATATGTATATATATATATATATATATATATATATATATATATATATATATATATATATATATATATATATATATATATATATATATATATATATATATATAGAGAGAGAGAGAGAGAGAGGTCAAATATTTAGGTTCAATCAATTCCAAAGACTAAAATCTTTTATCCCTCAATCTCCCACGAATGTCGCAAATTTTTTTGCTGATTTATCATAAATCGAGTTCTAATTGTGTACATTATTTAATTCATATATAAAAATATGTTTATTATAATCAAATATAAATATTTAATTGATTTTGTATATAATATATATCGATATTGTGGTAAAGAGTTCAGTGTAGCTCTAAAACGGGGGGGGTGGGGACTTTTTATTTTAATTGCCTATTGGTACACCAATAAAAAGATATATAAAGTTTAGTTTTTGAACTCCCTCTAAAGAATATCGTAGTAAAAGATTTAAAGTTTAGTTTTTTGAGCTCCTCTAAAAAAAAAAAAGATTAATTTTGTACTCTAATTAATGTAATAAAAAGACATTAAGTTTACGTTTTTTGAACTTCTCTAAAAAACGTTACAAAAAGATATATTAAGTTTAGTTTTTGAACTCTTCTAAATTATTATTGTTTTTTTTTTTTAGTTAAACTGTTAAATTATTTTTTTTACATATATTTTTATTTTGTGAAAAAAATTATTAGTTACTGTAGTCATTTTTTTTTACTATAATACGATGGTGGTAGTTGACGTAAGTATCTTATTATTATTATTATTATTATTATTATTATTATTATTATTATTATTATTATTATTATTATTATTATTATTATTATTAGCTTCTGCATGATTGCGTAGGGATGGAACCGTGAAAGCAACAGATTAGTTAATATGTACCTTTTGCAGGGAAGAAGGAACAGAGAGCTAAGTGAGTGGGGTGGGTGGAGAGTGAATGGTTGGTGGGTTCATGGTCCGTTGGAACAACTGCTTGACTGGTGCCCTTGTAAAAAGGCTAATGACTTTGACAATATCTCATCTTTTAAAAAAACGATATATAAATAAAAAATAAAAAAGATTTGTTAAATAATTATTTTTCGTACGATTGTGCCAACTATGAACAAATAGGCAGTTAGTATTTAATATTTTATTTATTAAATATATATATATATAATATATACTATATATATATATACTTTCTATATATATATATATATATATATATATATAACTATAATATATATATATATATATATATATATATATATATATATATATATACTATATATATATATATATATATATATATATAATGAGGTAATAGTTATTTATATTAATTATTTTAATTCTTCATAGAGTTGAAGGTTATTTAAAGTTTTCTCTCGTTTATCTTTGAGTCTCTTTATTACTCGGGATTTGTTTATTCCCCCCCTTCCCCACATAACTCTATTACAACTTTCCCTTATGATATATTGTATTATAATATATTAATATCGCTAATATTTGTTTTGCATATATATATATACTATATATATATAATATATATATATATATATATATATATATATATATATATATATATATACTATATAATATATATATATATATATATATATATATATTAATTAAGGTCTATGAGTAATGGATTAGGTGTTTTATTGGTTTCAATAACATTTACAAATGAAAGTAGATACTGCACCAACTAGTATTTTGACCAAACAAAAAATTTAAAAAATAATGACAGTTATATCGACAACTAATAACAATAAAGTTTCGAAGAAACTATCATTTAAATCACAAAGATAATAATAAAATGTCTACAGCATTACAATAATAATAATAATAATAATAATAATAATAATAATAATAATAATAATAATAATAATAGTTAAAAAATGTTACACTTCACGCATATTTATCTAGGTCTAGGTAGACGATCTCAAATTTTCCTCATGAAACAAATAATTTAAAATAACTTGTTATGTATGAGACTTAAGCTTACCTCCTTACAGCTTCAAGTATATAATAAGAATGAAGAAAAATCCTTAGATATATCTTTCGAGTAAGGCCTTCCTCTGAGCTCTAATCAAAGATGGGTGATGTACGCTGTTTGAGGAAAAATATATGTTTTTAGCAAATATGAAAATAGTGTATATCTTAGATGTCGTGGTTGTGACTTACATGGAAAATAATGTCACAAGTAGAAAAAGAAGAGGAAGATATCCTTACCCCCTATGCCCCCCTTTTCCAATTAAATTGGGGGAATAGGTATAATCGCTCAAAGTTTTAGAATATATATATATCTATATAGATACAGACATATATATATATAAATCATATATATATATATATATATATATATATATAAAATATATATATATATATATATATATATATATATATATATATATATATATATATATCATGGGATTTTTCGGTCTGAAGATTGTCTTGTCTCATATCTGCTTTAAGCTGGTATTTATCAAATGTGAGATATCGCGAAACAAAGATGA
>JABUQX010148068.1:20000-22500 GCA_015478945.1 Trachelipus rathkii
AAATTCATTTGGAAATTTTCCTTCCTACTCTGTTCCTAAGAGTAAATTGGAAAGCGGTGGGCGTACGGGTAGATCTTCATATTTCATATAAAATATATAGGAAAAAGCCAAGCGTCATACCTTGCTGTTGAGCGAAAAAATAAGCAAATTTCGCGAGTACGAAACTTTCGCTCACCTAGTGAAATCGTACGAAATAATTTGAAAAAAAGATTTTGAATATCTCTCTCTCTCTCTCTCTCTCTCTCTCTCTCTCTCTCTCTCTCTCTCTCTCTCTCTCTCTCTCTCTATCTATCTATCTATCTATCTATCTATCTATCTATCTATTTATCTATCTATATATCTAACTCTATCTATCTATCTATCAATGTACGATATTTTCACTTATGGTGGCAGATTGAAAATAAATGTTTACCATATATTTGCTGTGTTAAGTTTTGGAATAGAGGCAGTGAAGGTGTTGTGCTTTATTGAATTTTAATTATATGTAACATTTTTATTAATTAAGTGTTGTTTACCTTTATATAATTAAAATAATTATTTAAAAATTCTGGTAGGCCTATGTCAGGCTTTGAGTCAATCTTATGCATATAATACACATAAATAAACATAGCTTTATTCAAAAGGACGTGAAAAATTAAATTTTTCCTTCAAATAAATAAGGACGTATTGCAGTTAAAGAGTTTTCGTTATATATATATATATATATATATATATATATATATATATATATATATATATATATATATATATATATATATATATATATATATATATATATATATATATATATATATATATATATATATATATATATATAAACTTTGCCTACCCAAGTGTAATCTTCAAGGTACGCCACTGATATATATATATATATATATATATATATATATATATATATGTATATATATATATATATACATATATATATATATATATATATATATATATATATATATATATATATATATATATATATATATATATATATATATATATATATATATATATATATATATAGGTTCGTCAGTATTGATTGACCTACTATCTTTTTAATTCTTATTGAGACGCTTAGAATAATGTTTACACACACAATGGATTACGTTATCATTGGTAACCAATTTCGGTCATTATTGGTTCGATCGAGTCTTCAGTAGGTCAACTTTTGACTCAAAATTACTTCGCAACGAAAGTCAGAAGACGAAGGATAGTGGCTTGACCAGGAAGAATGAGAGATAGATAGATCTCGTCTCTGCTTTTAGATAAATAGATAGGTAGGTAGATAGAATGATACACATAAATAGATAGATAAAGGGAGAGTCTCATTATTTATTTTTAAATAAAACAAATCTTTATAGAAAATGTGCTGTACTGTACCTCATTATTTGAGTAACAGATCTCAGATAGATCTCTACTTCTCTGCTTATAGATAGATAGATAGATAGATATGTAGGAAGATAGAATGATACACATAAATAGATAGATAGATAAAGGGAGAGACTCATTATATTTATCTTTAAATAAGACGAGGCATTATAGAATGCGTGCTGTACTGTACCTCATTATTAAAGTAACAACCTCAGTTCCCGCGAACTATTAAACATTTCTTGGAAGTACACGATGCCGATGCCAGATCCGGAGGGGGGGGGGAAGAAAAGTGTAAAAAGATGAGGGAACCTGAGATAACGGGTGCCACAGGAATGTTATAGACCAGTCTAAATTTTTGTTACAAAATGAGATGAGTGCCAACTTTTTCTTATACTGATAATTAAAATAGGGGGGGTGAGGGATGGGCATGAAATACTGTAGGGGATGGGGGAAATTGTTCTCCCACAGGGAGTATATTGTCTCAATAATAATAATAATAATAATAATAATAATAATAATAATAATAATAATAATAATAATAATAATAATAATAATAATAATAATAATAATAATAATAATAATAATAATAATAATAATAATAATAATAATAATAATAATAATGGATTCCCCCCATTCTTTTGGCAAACTGGCGGGAAAATATTGCATAGATTCATCATACCCCCTAAGCCTTTTTTCCAATTAAATTTGGAGATAGGTATATAGCACTTAAAGTTTTGGAATAATTTATAAAACTTTTTCTTTTAAAAGTTTCTGAAAGTATTTGAATATTTCATCTTAATTATATATATATATATATATATATATATATATATATATATATATATATATATATATATATATATATATATATATATATATATATATATATATATATATATATATATATATATATATATATATATATATATATATAACTATACTATATATATATATATTTCATATATATATATAATATATATATATATAGGACCTGTTATGTTTTACGACTCCGTCAGTTTTTGTTTTTTTTGTTTTTTTATATATTTCTAGTATATGATCCTAACAGTCAATTTAAGGGGTGAAAAACATATTCAAAAATATATAGGACCAGTTACGTTTTACGACCTTTTTTTTA
>JABUQX010148070.1:0-24051 GCA_015478945.1 Trachelipus rathkii
ATATATATATATATATATATATATTATTCTTTACACCTTTTCTCAAGAAAAAAATAATCGCTGGAATTGTAGTTACAACAATTTTAGCTTTTCTTGTGATTTGCAAAATTAAAGATATCGTACGGTGTTATTAAAGTACTGCATGCAAAATGTTTATAAGGTAGTTTGGAAAATAGATAACGGGAGTATGTTCCAGACTTTACCAGTGAAGTACATGTAAGGTTGAGCACAGCTGTTAAGTCTGAGGTCAGAAAGAGCATAGAGAAATATGAGACTGTGTAGAAAAGTGTGTCGCAAGAACCCTTCTCAATGGAGGAGGTATGTGATTGAAGAGTTCAGATGAAATAGTGATGAAATAAAGAGAGTGACGCAACAATCCGATTGATAAAGCGAAAAGCCCTATACTCAACCATTTGAAGATAATCAGTGTGAGTGGAATCACTCCAGATGCGTGAGGCATACTCTATACAGGTGCGAACGACACCCCTGTAAATATCAAACAGCTGAGGTGGCGTTAAGAATTATGAATGTGCCTCAGAAACCCAACCTTTTAGAAGCTTGTTTAAAAAGAGAAATAATATGAACCTTCCAATTAAGGTCACGAGAAAAATAAAAACCAAAATTATTAAGGACAGACGAAGGTTTGAGTTATGTGTTTTCAAAGAAGACGTTATAGCTGTGTGAAAGATTATGTAGATTGGAAGATGGAGACTTGACGTGATGTGATTGAAAGTAACTGTTCTCAATGAACCAAGAAATTCGAAAGATCAGATGCTAGTTCATCCAAAGGGTTCCAAGGGTGAGCTAATTGTTGTTGAAAAAGACGTCTATCGAAATGAGGGGAGTAATGAAAGGTGAAGTCGTCGGCATATGAGTGGATATGTGATGAAGCAAAAGAGAGAGGTATTTTATGAAAAGTAGAAAGAGTTAGGGATAAAACAGAACCATGAGTAACACCATTATTTATAGATTTAAAGGATGAGCGGTGGCATTCACCAAAATACTGAAGGAAAGAGGACCAAGAAACAGAAAGACTAGAAAGAAAATCGCCAGTAGAGCGCTTCTTACGAAAGCCGTATTGGCGATCAGAGATAAGATTAGAAGAAATAGATGTTATCAAATCTTCCTGCTAGGATAGGTTCGTAAACCATAGAAGAACAGAAGTTAGAGATTTGACGATAGTTGGAGGGTTGAGATTGAACACACTTTCTTGGAAGAGAATCAATTAACATGAAGTGCAAACTTAGCCTGGATTTTAGGGAACTATAAATCGGAGGAATATCATCAAATCGTACCTTTCTTAGTCTTAAGCTCTATAATAACACTGAAGAAATTACAATATTAGCATAAATATATTGGAGGGAGGTAGATAAGAAGGAATAGCACTGGAATTGTCTAAGGTGGAATTATAAGCAAAGGTTTGAGCAAAGAGTTCAGCTTTAGTAGAAGGTTAAACGGCAGTTATGCTGACGGAAAATAATAAAGAAGGAAATAAGCAAAGATATGAGTTAAGATTTTTTGAAAAATAAAAAGAGATGTAAATAAAAGAATCAGAAGGAATGTTATATTTTCTATTAAAAATGATATAGTTGCACAGGGAAAAGATTTTGCACGATTGCAGAATGAAATATAAGTTCCAAGGGTTTCTAGATTTGAAGATGACAGTAATTCCAAAGGCAGCGTCCCTGTGGCTAATAGCACGAGAACAGGCAGAGTTAAACCAAGGTTATCTAGGTTTAGTTAAAAATCATGGGGTGCACGCCTCCATGCCAGAAAAGATAGCTCGCTCTTTGCACCTCAGGGACCCGCTCAAAGTCATTTCATAAATCAAGAAATTCCGACAACTTAGCAGTACCGAGGTGCCAAAAGACTTTCTACTCGCAGTAGGGTGGAGCCTTTCTTGCGGAAGAACAGGATATTGAGATAAGAAAGTGATATGAGTGATCGGAGGCCCAGAGGATGAAAAAATTTAACAGAATAAGGATAAGGATTGAAAGTCATGTAGAGTTAAAAAATGTTGGGTACACCTCCAAGAGACAATCATGGAAACGGGAAGGGAGCTGCACTATTTGCTCGGTAATTCTGGATAGAAAAGTCGTAGCAAGTTCATCAACTTTATCTTGAGAATTAGAGGAAAGCAATTGGCCGTGGTGAACGTTGAAATAAACCAAAAATGATGATTTCAGAGAAATGTAAAGAAGAGAGAGAATGTGTTCTAATTTATTATGACAGGTTAGCTTGAGCCATTAGGTAGAATATTCGGAAAACTCCAAATCAAAGACACGGGAACAAACATCATTGCACACATTGGCACAACTGCCTTTGGCTGAAAATTGAGGGAAGAAATAGTAGGAGTCAACAGAGTAGAGTTTGAAGTCAGAACGCTCAAAAACCTAAGTTTCGGTTAAGAATAAGAGATGAGGTTTAGAGGAGGAGAGGTGATGTTCAACAAAATAAAAATTAGATTTAAAACCGAGAAGATTGCAGAAATTTATGAAGAAAAGGAAGACCGTTCATCAAAACAATACCTACGGTGCTATTGACCTTTCTAGCTCAATCACCAGGTCAAATCAATAGCCTTTAATGGTGACGAGGGGCCGGGATGGATAAGGGAAGCCACCTAGGCTCTCCAGGACTAATCATGTTAGCTTTTGTTTATATATTATTTTTATTTTATTTTTAGAAGGTAAGTGTACTGTAATTGATACTATATGGTGATATGATAAGGAGAACTTACTCCAATATTGAAATGTGGATATGAGCTTTAAGGGAAGAGCCATTAGGCACTGGAGTATAACATGGGATGTACTCTAGACTCAACACACTTTAATGAGTGGTGAAAATATATCCTTCAGGGCCTTACTTCCCTCTCATATATATATGTATATGCATATATATGTATATATATATATATATATCTATATCTTATATATGCTATACATATATATATATATATATATATATATATATATATATATATATATAATAACATATCTATATATACCATATATATATATATATATATATATAATATATATATATATATATATATATATATCGGGTGCGGTGCGGTGCGTGGTGCGCAAATTTTGGTGCGGTGGGGTGCGGTGCGCTATGGTTCGCTAGTGGTGCCGTACGGTGTGGTGCGCATGGCAAGAGATAGTGCTGTGAGGTGCGGTGCGGTGTGGTGCTGGTGCACGGCCTCCCGGTGCGGTGCAGTGCGGTGTGCGCAAAAATCCGGTGCTCGGCCAACACTACTCTGGATATATAAGAGGTTTAAGACTTAAGAGACAGGATGGTAGTTAGAGGGATGAAATGTAGTGCCACCCTGTTAGGAACACGTTCAACGAGCGCGCGCTTCCAGCATGAGATAAAGAGATGAAAAAACACGAAAGGACAAGTTTTGAGTAACATCAGATTTTGTGCTGGATTTTGAAGTATAGGCTACTCCTTCTTTCCTTTCTTGGGCTTTATTGACTTTGAAAAATTTGATTTCATATTGGATGGGTGTGTTAGTGTTTGATCTGTTTTATATTTGTGTTTTATTTTTAATTTGAGTTATTAGTGAGTATTGTGCCGCTTCTTTGCTAGGTAGCTACTCTTGAAGTGAATTCTGTTTTGATTCTGGGGACGCTTCTGCCTCTGCATAAAAGGTGGGGTGTGGCGATCGTTGATGGGATGAACAGGTTCATTCCTTCTTCAATAAGTTTTTTCTCCTCAAAATCCATGTTTCGATGGCACCTGTTCTCGTGGTCTTCAGGGCAGAGACAATGCTTATCGGGCATTGAAAAACTCATTCTCCTATCATTCTCGCTAATTTTCATTTTGCTCAATTGTGTTGGATAATAATATCGAATATAAGGCTGAGCATTAACTATCTTAGTTCGACATCTTGGCTCTTCTGATAAAAATTTCAGGCTTCTTGTAAGAAAACATCTGTATAACTTCTAGGTACACCCTCTTCATAGCCATCAGTGGATTATTGCAACCTTCTTCTGAAAAGGCTAACCTCTTCGGCCTAATTTTTTTTATCTAATTCCACCCTAGACGATTCTAATATCCTTCTATCTACTCCTTCGCACTCAATCAGGTGTCCTATGTCTCTACATAACGTTTTGCACAGTCAAGTGTGGATCTCTGGCGGGATCTATGAATGTCAGGAGGCTATTTGGGCAACATCCTCTTATGGGCACCCAAAGTGTTCTATTGAGCTGAAGCCACAGTCTAAATCTTCTCTTATGCCACTAATATTTTTCCTCATTATGCTGGAAGCGCGCGTATGTTCAACCGATTTTACTCTTACTTCGATTGACAATCTTCTCAGCTGCACTCCTAACTCTGTTTATTCTTATGTCCAATCTACTCAACTCCACTCTACTATTTCAAATCTGTGCTCCTCTTTGCATCTAGGTTCTTTATAAACTTCAATATTCTATTCTTGCCTATCTGGATGGAACTTCCAGGTGGGGTCATACCAACCTTGTGAAATTTAACTCTAAAAACTCAGCTCCGTCACATATCTCTCTCTCTCTCTCTCTCTCTCTCTCTCTCTCCTCTCTCTCTCTCTCTCTCTCTCTCTCTCTCTCTCTAAACACCTCCCAACTTTCCTTCGATGGCTCTAACGTCTCACCTGTGAACAACATATACATTCTTGGTCTGAACATTGAGAGCAAATTGTCTTGGAAACCTCACATCACAACAATTGCCAAGGCGACCTCAAAGAAGCTGGGAGTTCTGTTCAGGTTGCACGAATCTTTTTCTTCCGAACAGTTACTCCAGTAATATAAAGGTCTTATTAGCCCTTGTTTGGAGTACTGTTCTCACATTTGGGAGGTCTCCGATTCCTGAAACTGATGAACTATCTGACCCCGACTTGGGATTCCTGTTCGATAGTGTTATTCATTTATGTCTTAGATCACAAAGTGCATTCCTAGTTTTAAATATCACACCTTCAATCTGAAGGAGATGCTGAACTATGGACCAACATAGATGGCCGAAAAAATATATATTTTTTAAAACATTCTTTCCTTTTTCCCCTTTTTTCACGGTTTTTTTTGTCATTTTGTTAAATAATCTCCTTTTTTTCTAATACATTAATTAGATGCTTCCATTCTCTATAACATTTTCCAGCAGTTAAGTCCCCTACTTGAACTTTGTTTGTTGCAAGGTGAGGATATTTTAATAATTCTCCGAGGGTTTCAATTTGCTCTCATTGACTGTTGGGGAGGGAAACTTCAGCTGTGCCTCTCTTTCCACATTAAAGCTTTAAACTTCAATTAAAATTGGGACTCTTGCTAATTTTGCTATTTGTCTCATCTTGTTTGTAAGATTTGCTACAAGATTATTGTAAAGCGTAAACTCCTCACCTTATTCGTGCAATCAATATTAACGTCATCAGAGCATAATCTTTTCCATACTTTTTCATCATCTTGGTTCTGAAAGACTCTGCTGCTGACTCTTTGCTAGTTTGACGTTGACCAAATCATAAATCATGGCCATTTCCTCAAGTTCATCCTCATTGATACTTATTGATACAAACTATACTTATCATACAGTTTTGCAACTTTTTTAAGAATTTTAAATTTTTTAAAAGCGTTATTTTTTTATTTTTTTATTTTAATTTCATCCATAAAATATCTCCTGATTACAAAAATGTTATTTATTTCATGCATATGCTGTTTCATTTTTAGTTATATGCATGTTGCTTTCCGAAGGCTGACATATATATATATATATATATATATATATATATATATATATATATATATATATATATATATATATATATATATATATATATATATATATATATATATATATATATATATATATATATATATATATATATATATACTACTCGTCAAAATTAACGCACCACAAGGGTACGTGGCGAAGGATGGGTAGAAAAGGTTGAAGAACGCGAAGACTCTTTATTGGACAATGACAATAACATGGTGGATTCCTCCCCAGAAACGCAGGTTGATAGAGTGTGAGGCCAGGGTGCAGCCAAAGGGTCTCACAGTAGGCTTCGGAGGTTCGGCGCTGCAAACACACAATGTTGGTACGTACGGCGACGGCGACGGCCGCGGGGGGTGTTGGGTCTGTCTCAATACCGTGTATGACCCCCTCTGACACGGATGACTGCCTGACACCGTCCTAGCATGCTCTCGATGAGTGGGCGAATGTCCTGGACAGTGATTTGATCCCATACGTCGTGCAGTACCTGTCGCAGGTCCGGGGTCCGTGGAGGGGGTTGCAGCTGTCGGATCCGACGTTTCAGAATATCCCACAAATGTTCGATTGGGTTGAGGTCCGGACTATATGCTGGCCACTCCAACGCCGCAATTTGAACCGTCCTAAGGTAGTCGTTCACACATTGGGCCTTGTGTGGTCTTGCATTGTCATGCATTAGGATGAAAGAATCACCGATGTAGGGGGCATATGGCACGACATATGGTTCGAGGATGTCTGATATACCTACGGCTGTAAGAGTGCCTCAATTCCAAGATGTGCAACTCCGTAGGCCCCGATAAAGATGCCCTCCCAGATCATAACCGACCCACCTCCAAACGGCACCTACAGCACATTGCATTGAGCGAACCTCTCCATCGATCGTCCCGGTATACTCTGGCATGCGCAATCGAGGCATACAGGGCTCTCGACTCGTCCGTAAAGAGCACCTTTGCCCAATCGTCGACCGTCCAATGGATGTGTTCTCGGGAAAATGCCAATCGCGCCCTTCGATGTGCCGTGGTGTGCGGTGGACCTATGGCAGGCCTCCGTGGCCGGTAATTATGTTCCGCAAGGCGTCGACGCACTGTAACTCACCCTGGTGCCGTGTACCTCCGCCAGCTGTATCTGCAGATGTCGTGCCTTTGTATGGTGCTCTCGTAATGCACGCAGACGTATAAATCGGTCTTCCAAGGGTGTCGTGGCCCTGGGGCCTACCTTATCCTCGCCGGCGATCATGTCCAGGGTTTACCCTTGGACCACCGTTGAAATATTTATGTAACGCTTCACAACGGAAATCGTCGACCAAGTACCCGGTACCCGTGTCCTTCGGAATGGAGTGTTGTTATCTGCACTTGACAGTTGACGCACTATCCTCTTCATGTTTATCGGAGTCGCTTCGTACGTGAATGATCCCTCGCTCGATTATACCCCGACATAACCTACCCCCACCTCTCCCAGGTCTAGTTACGTGGTTTATGTTTTCCTAAATTTATCGCGGTGACGGCCCCAATACTGCAGTCAATTCTCTGCGGGGTGATTACATAGTTACACTGATGCTGTCGTCTGTGTTGGTGTGGGGTTTCATGAGGTTAGGGGCCTTTCCGTTCCTGCGAGTGATATTTTATCCCTAATTAGTTGCGTTATTTTTGACGTGTAGTGTATATATATATGTAGTTATATATATATATATATATATATATATATATATATATATATATATATATACTATATATATATATATATATATATATATATATATATATATATAATATATATATATATATGTGTGTGTGTGTGTGTGCGTGTAGGTGTGTGTGTGTTCTGAAAATTTCATATTGATAGAACAAATAATAAAAAAGATATAACTTTTTCCTTTTTAAGAAAAAGTTTTATTTTTATTTTTGGCATTTCAAGCCCTAATTGGATGTTTTTTTCCTTTTTAACATGTTTTCATATGAATATCGGTAAACCTGGAGACGATAGACAAAAACCAATATAATTTTTGGATTCAGCGCAACAAATTACATAAGTATTAAACCTCAAATGTCAGCAAAATTTGTTTTGTGATGTGTAATTACCTATACAAAATAATAATTGCCGGAGCCGCAGCAGCACCTTTTTTTCTGCTCCGACTCGGGCTCCACTCCCCAAAATATTTCTGCTCCGGCTCCATTCCTACAAAAATTTCTGCTCCGGCTTCACCTCTAAAAAATTTCTGCTCCGGCTCCTCTCAAACCCTTGGGACTCCGGCTCCGTAGCCCTGACCTAAATAATGCTTTTCTCAGTTCTAATGTGGTTATTGATAGATATTGTGACAGGGTGAAGAAGAGCTTCTCATCATGCTCAGAAACCTAAACTTGTTTATTACCAATTTCTAATTTTCGTTAAGTGTCCCTTGGTCTCTCGTCTACTATAAAGACTTTATTGGCCTCAGTATTATAAAAAAAATGTAAATATCAGATTACATTTCTACAGAAAACATTCCTAACTCCTTACAGTAGTTATTAAGGTTAAACTGCATGTAATTACTAAAAGGTTATTAAAGCTTATAGTGTGGTTAGCATGTATACTTTATTTATAGCTTTTATTCTTTTAGTTGTAGACTTTGTGTATACTGTATAAGATATTGACCACCTCTAGGGTGCTTTGTGGATTTGCATAAACATGCTCTTTGGTAAATGGTTATATTGGCTTGACTGGGCCCAAGTGGCTTCTTACTATCTTTTTATTTCTAATGTTCTAATGTTCTTAAGCCTCTCCACATACCTCTTACTGAGTCTTACCCACAGCTTATAAATGTCTTTTCTTAAGGAAGGTGCCCAAACTTGTGCACAATATTTAATACTGGCCTAAAACATAGTTATTATCCATGCAACTTACCTATAACTTCCTTTCTCTTGTAAACGATATTGCGATTTATTATATCCATAGCATCTTATTCCTTGCTTGCAAACACTGATTAGCCACTATCAGATTACTGCTTATAATCACACCTAAATCTTTTTTTTTTGTCCACAGACTCAAGCCAATCCACATTCATATCATAGTTAAATCTTTTATTTGAAAACCTAGGAGAAGAACATTACACTTTTTACTATTAAAATTCATTTGCAACTTATCTGATAGCCCAAGAAGTTTATCAAGTTCATTTTGAATCTTTGTACTTTCATTATTATTTCCTACTGAGGTAGCCAATTTGGTATCAAGATCATTTTGAATCGTGTGCATTCATCATTAATTCTTACTGAGGTAGCCAATTTGGTATAATCTACAAACTTAGAAAATTTATATTTAAGTCCCTGGTCTAAATTATATATATATATATATATATATATATATATATATATATATATATATATATATATATATATATATATATATATATATATATATATATATATATATATATATATATATATATATATATATATATATATATATATATATATATATATATATATATATTTAGTGATGCAGGTAACATCCGCATCGCATCCGCACATCATTAAAGATCCGCATCCGCATCCGCGCTTTGCCCTGCGGATGTTGCGCGGATATTTATTTTCGAGATTTGATAAAGAATTTTACATTAATAAAATACTCAAATGAATCTGAAAATGAAATGAAAATGAAAATGAGTTGAAGGCAATTCAAAACCGGCTTTATATTAAATATCTTGACTGTTTTCAAAGACGTTCCAACTCGCTGGAATAGTACATGTCATATAATGGAAAGAATGGTATCGCTCAAAGATCCTCTTGCTTTGTACGCCAGTTTGTATTCCAAAGTTAACATTCTTACTAATATGGAAAATGACATCATATCATTAAGCTTTTGAAACCATTTGAGGGAAATACCAAAAAAAACAGCGCCTCTACAGCTTCTGTCTCCGATGTAATACCATTAATCTCAACGCTAAGGGAGCGTTTTGAACCATCTTCAAATGAAAATGATGACAGTTTAAAAGAATGAAGATGTAATAAAACTAGAGAGCTAGAAAAACGCTTTGGTTCTCTGTTAGAAATTAATGACCTTCATTCTATTGCAACCTTCTCCGTTATAAAGGCAAGCTTTTTGTAACACAATGTTAGAACAAGTTAAATCATCACTTTGTGTTGCGGTTGAAAAACTTCATCCGAACAGTCTATTAATTCGCCACCCATTAAAGGAAAAAAATGAAATCTACAGAACTAACATCTTCTACAAGCAAATCAATAACGATTCACTGGAAGAATTTCTACAGTCCAATAGTGATAAAAAACACACGCATTACCAAAAGATGTAGTGCAAATGATTGAAAACTATCATCAAGAAAAACGAATAGATACAAGTGATGATCCTATCAGTTGGTGGAAAGTTAAACAAAATATTTACCCACGCTTAAGTAAACTTGCATGGAAATACTTGGCCTGTCCTGCAACTAGTGTTCCAAGTGAGAAGATTTAGCAATGCTGGGTTGTATATAATGAAAAGAGAAACAGACTCTCTCAACAGAAAAGGCAGAAAAAATGATGTTTCTCAAGCACAGCCTTCATATATTTGAATTTCAATACTATAGTGCAAAAAGAATATAATTCACTGTAAAATCTCTTTCATTAAGGGAGGAGGTTGGGTAAAGTAGGTTGGTGGGGTACATTTGAGTTGGGTTCCCGTCCCGCACCCTGGTAACAATTATATTAATAAATTGTGGCTTAAACTTACGAAATATATATATATATATATATATATATATATATATATATATATATATATATA
Source organism: Trachelipus rathkii (assembly GCA_015478945.1). Lineage (NCBI taxonomy): Eukaryota > Metazoa > Arthropoda > Malacostraca > Isopoda > Trachelipodidae > Trachelipus > Trachelipus rathkii. The sequence goes on from JABUQX010148070.1 coordinate 10,489, forward strand.
TATATATATATATATACTATATATATAACTATATATATATATATATATACTATATATATATATATATATATATATATATATAAAAACATCCACATCCGTAGATGGTCAAATTTAAATATCTATCCGTAGGATGCAAAAAAATATTATCTTTTTATTACTAATATATATATATATATATAAATATCTAATAAAAAAAAAAATATATTATATATATATATATATATATATATATATATATATATATATATATATATATATATATATATATATATATATATATATATATATATATAATAGTGGGCCCAACACTGAACCTTGCGGGACACCGCTATTCACTATTTCCATGATGACTTGTAGGTCATTTAGTAGTACACACACCTTCTATTCCACAACCACACTGTTATCATCCAAAAAATGTTATCACTCAAAATGTTTCTCTATATGACCTGTCAGTAAATTTTCCAAAACTTTTACAACCAGAAATGTTAAGCTGGCCTATAATTCCCCAAATCTTCCTTACTACCTCTCTTGTAAATAGGCATAACATATATAATTTCCAATCCTCTGGTGTATATTACCGTATATATATATATATATATATATATATATATATATATATATATATATATATATATATATATATATATATATATATATATATATATATATATATATATATGTATATATATAACATATATATATATATATATATATATATATATATATATATATATATATATATATATATATGGCCAAATTGATAGAAACTGTACTGTAACTACCGAGGTACCTAACTTAACTAACCTACCTAACGCAACCTAACCTAACTTAACCTAAAATTAATTTTCATTATTATACCAGTTTGTGATCAGGAAACTTGGGAGGTTGTTTTTTACGCTATCCTTGTGAGGATGTTGACTATATCCTCACTAGTCACAGATCTGTATCTTATAAAATTTGCCTATATATATATATATATATATATATATATATATATATATATATATATATATATATATATATATATATATATATATATATATATATATATATATATATATATATATATATATATACTACTATATATGGGTGATAATTGGTTTAGAGCGACAACTATCATCAATCCATATCTCAAAAAACTACAATTACCGGGAAAAGAATACATTGCTGGAATGCTGGTCCAATTTTAGTGCGGAGAATGTAAAAAAAAAAAAAAAAAAATCTCAAAAACTACAATAGCTACAGTGAAATGGAATACATTTTGGAATCCTGGTAAAATTTTAGATAGGAGAATTATAAAAAATAAAAAAATAAAGAATATTATTGCTAATAATTATGAGTAATATGATTAGAGCCTATTTAGAGACCTTTATTGGTTACTCGTTAAATAAATAGACTTTCTAATAAATTTGCTTTTTTTCTTTTACTAAAGAATACCCCAAGGGTATACTGCACCGATGGCAGGAGTCCAGGATATCTTCGGGGAACTACGGGGTGAGACTAATTCCCCCTCCGGGAGGGTCTCGGAACTTACTCTTGGTATTTGGTGTCGCGGGGTTCCTCCGCCCCCTCCCCTACAGAGGTATGGAAAACGTCCCCCTGTGTTCCCCCTCCGGGGAGGGTCTCCGGAACCCCGCTCTTTGGTATTTGGGTGTCGCGGGGTTCTCGCCCCTCCCCTACGGGGTATGGAAAACGTCCCCCTGTGTTCCCCACGTCGGCTCGAGCCCCTTACATTGCCGTGTAATACCTTTACAAATAATATATATATATTATGTCCCCTGCTCTTAAAAAATAGCTTAATATTTATTTTATTTATTTATTGATTTATTTTTTACACTTTCCTAACTAAAATTTTACAGGGATAAAATGTATTCCTTTCGCTGTAGCTATTGTAGTTTTGAGTTATGTTTTTTTTTTTTTTACAGTTTACTCAATAAATTTTGCCAGGATTCCAACAATGTTTTCTGTAGCTATTGTAGTTTTGAGATATGGATCGATGATAGTTGTAGTTTTAAACCAAATATCACCATATATATATATATATATATATATATATATATATATATATATATATATATATATATATATATATATATATATATATATATATATATATATATATATATATATATATATATATATATATATATATATATATATATATATATATATATATATATATATATATATATATATATATATATATATATATATATATATATATATATATATATATATATATATATATACTGCTATATATATATAGGTCAGCGTCTGGATTAGCCGTCATATGTATCTTAAAAACTATTAATGCTACAAATGGAATAGGAATACATTGCTGGAATGCTGGTCCAAAGTTTGCATTAAATTTAAAAAAAAAAAAAAAAAAAAAAAATAAAAAAATAAAAAATAATTATATCTCAAAAAACTACAATAGCTACAGCGAAAAGAATTCACGATGGAATCCTGGTAACATTTCACATAAGAAAATGTAAAAATAATAATAATAAAAAAATTATTGTTAATAATTATAGTAATATGATTAGAAGGCCTATTTAGAGACCTTTTATTGGTTACTCGTTAAATAAATAGACTTTCTATTCAATTTTGCTTTACTAAAGAATACCCAAGGGTATACCGCACCGATGGCAGGAGTCGGGGTCTCTCTCAGCCTTCCGGGGAACTACAGGGTAGGACTAATTCCCCCTCCGGGGAGTCTTCGAAACCCCCGCTCTTTGGTATTTGGGTGTCGCGGGGTTTCCTCCGCCCCTCTCCCCTACGGGGTATGAAAACGTCCCCCCTATGTTCCCCGCTCGAACCCCCTAGTGTGCCGTATAAAGCAAAATTTAATAAATATTTATTTTAACGAGAAACCAATAAAGGTCTCTAAATGAAGCCTTCTGTTATAATTATTAACAATAATTTTATTTTTATTTTTTTACATTTTCTTATGTGTAATTTTACCAAATTTTTTTTTTTTTTGAATATAATTTTTTTTTTTTTTTTACATTTCAAAGCAAACTTTGGACCAGCATTGGCAATGTATATTCAGAACTTACGCCAGCATTAATAATTTTAAAATACATAACTAATCCGCTGACCATACTGCTATATAATAATATATATATATATATATATATATATATATATATATATATATATATATATATATATATATACTCTACTCTATATATATATATATATAACATATATATATATATATATATATATATATATATATATATATATATATATATATATATAAGAAGAGAGAGAGAGAGAGAGAGAGAGAGAGAGAGAGAGAGAGAGCTATCAAACTGATGCTGGGTGTGAAAGTTCAGACACCCGCAAAAGTGGGTGTTTGTTTTATAGAGATAACCCTTGATACATAGACACATGTAGAGAGAGAGAGAGAGAGAGAGAGAGAGAGAGAGAGATTTGATTTTACTTGACTGTAACAAAACTCATCTGCCATATTGTATACCTTTCTCTTTTATAAAGGGCAAAAGTATCCCGTAACTCATCCATGTTTCTTCATCTTTTTTTATAGTATGGTTTCTTATTTAATTAAGAATTCACTCGTAAATAATTATTAAAACAAAATAAAAAAAGACAAATCTAATAAGTATTTAATAATAATAACCTTCAGTACTTTAAAAATATAAATATTTAAATATTTAATATATAATTTTAGGAATAAATAAATATTTTTTAGAATTTTTTTTTTTTAAACAACATGTCGTCTGCACAAAATCGTCATGGACAGATATATGCATTATTCCCTCCCTAATCTCTTCCCCCAAACCCTCCCGCATAACAACCTTACCTCCAATGATTTTCGCAACCCCGCTGAACTCCAAGCGAAGGGGAAGTATAAATCCCCCAACAATTTTCTTACCCGCCCTTATCCCTCCCAAATTCACCCAGCACTCACAATGAGTTGGGGTTTGGGAGGGATATCGCCGCTTGGGAGTGGTCTGATTGGGGGAGATCTCCTGTGTGCATATGTGTGTGTGTGTATATCTTTATCGCCTACATTTCTGTTTGTTTTGAAAAAGTACGGCTTTTTTTTTATTGATGCACAGATATTCTGTATATATCATATTTTAAAAATATATATATATATATATATATATATATATATATATATATATATATATATATATATATATATATATATATATATATATATATATATATATATATATATATATATATTTATATATATATAATTACCTCTATATACTCTATATATATATATATATATATATATATATATATATATATCTATATAAAAAGTCATATGCGACCTCTACAATCAAGCTTCGCCGCAAATGCGGATGATGCATCACTAGATGGACGTCTTGACCTGCTGACATGGGTGGAGGAGGGATTTGGAGCCAGACCTACTGTATTTGTAGTGAACCTTTCTTCAAAAAACTTCACCTTCAAGCCAAACTCAACGATCGTTTCCTTCGCATCCCAGCTCAAACCCCGAGCATTCACATCAAATACGCTACCATTGTGAGCAATCAGGTCACTTCAATAGCCAATGTCCGTTTAATCCATATTGTCATAAACGTTAGCAGTATCATGTTCGAGGATCCACAACCCTTTGCAGAAATTTCACATTTCATCCAAAGAAACCCAGATTTTAAAAGCCAAATACTCTCCAATAACTCCTCAAATCGAAGAAAGCATCAAGAAAGGACTTTAGAAGTCAAGCGGCATAAACAGAACCGAATATAAGGATGTGTGACCTTTTTTTCAAATCACACTTCCACGTCACATCGAAACAATCAATCAAAATTGCTCCCCTTCTACATCACTGACCCAGAAAAATTGGAATTCTCGAATAAATCAATTCCAAATACGCACTTGATCTTCTCAAACACTCAAGGAGATGACCCAAATTACTACATAAATGGAGAAAATCAATATATCCCTTTCATGGAAGATTTCTTCTCAGATCAACAATATTCCCTAGACGCTTATTCTAATTACTAACAACCAAGTGATTTCCTTCAAGACACATAAAAAAATGGATGAAATTTTCAACAAAATTTTTGAGCTCCGAGATTTGGTCCCAGCACTCCGCTAGATCTCTCTCCTTCCCAGAGAGTGTACTCTCCAATTTAATTTTAATGAGAATAGGGATTTCATTAATGTTAATGCATGCAAATCCTCCTCAAATAATTTGATTCATAAGTATCCTGAACTAAGTAATAATAAATTATTAATAATATAATAATAATAATAATAATAATAATAATAATAATAATAATAATAATATTATAATTGATAATGATAAATGATAATAATAATAATAATAATAATAATAATAATAATAATAATAATAATAATAATAATAATAATAATAATAATAATAATAATAATAATGATAATGATAATAATAATAATAATAATAATCACCTGCATGATTTTAATTTAAATTTTAATACTAATAATAATGCTAATGACTAGTGATTTGACGATTCCAAGTTTCACCATCGATGCTGCCGATTCCGATGCCAGTCAAAAGTGCCTCAGTTCACCTACAATTCTATATTCCTATATATATATATTCCTTTTTTATATATATATATATATATATATATATATATATATATATATATATATATATATATATATATATATATATATATATATATATATATATATATATATATATATAGGGTACGACTTGCTAGATTGGTATCTTCTTTTGCTTCGAGCAAGCACCTTATATAAGAGGATGGTGGTAATTTAAAGATCCATATTTTGAATAAAGTATTTATTCAACATAAGTAAAATGTGACATAAGTAAAGTAACAAAAGTCCTTCTGTTGAAGATACTCTTTCTTCATGGCGAATTAGCGTGCGGACTTACATCCTCGCCAAATGTGCTGGAAAAAACTTGCCTCAGTTCAGGTCGCGGACTTTCTATAAATTTGCCTCCCTTGCCGAAAGTTGCGTTTTTTGGAGGAGGAAGTTCTGGAGAGAGTATCTTCAATGAGATTTATTTCTTCTGATTTTAATTTAATCTGACTGAAGAATATCTCAACAGGACGGGTTTATATATTTCATTTCGACTTATGCTAAAATTTTATCCGCAAATCTTATAAGTACGAACATAAATTAAATTTTTACAAAGGTATAATGGGTGCTACATTACTTCCCATGCTAAACACGGAGTGAGAAATATGCTATAATTATACACCAGAAATATAACTAAAAATACATAAAGTTAAAGTACTTTCAAATGCGAGCATATCTAATTATGTCCAAGACATAAATGAACGCCTGGCTATTTGAAAGGCAAAAACAGTATACATAAAATGTAAAGAATATTCAAATAAGAGCATAACTGGTTACATCCGAAGATCTAAACATAACCACACCAATATTTAGATACATATAAAAATTTAATATTATATATACAGAAAATAAAATTGCATTTAAACTAAGCATATTTGGTTATCTCCGTTAGATATAAACAAACATACAAACATTTAAATGTTTAAAAAAAAAAAGTGTTAATACATAATTCTTGATGTGGAACAATTGAGTTTTCTAAGTTAAATAGGCCACATCGATCAGACTATAGGTGAATCCAAGAAAGGTCAGTATGGAGTTCTAATGTATCCTATGATTTGATTCAGTGCATAAATAGTTTTCAAGCTGTAGTTACAGGAAGAAAGCATTGCTTGACATATGTAGAGACAAGTTGGCAGAAATTTAAGTCTTTATTTTGAAATTTCTACCCATACATAAAGGAAGTCACAGAACCATTAGAATTCGAAAAGGAATCAGAGTTCGTAGTGGAATCCAAAAATGAATTTCTGCCAACTAAACTTAAAATGATGAAAGAAATCCATATAAATAAAGGAAAGTTACATATATGAAAGCGAAGTTGTGTTGAAATTTGGTCAACTGTTTTGAAAAATTTCTTCATGTTACCATAAAGGGGCGGTCACAGAACCATTTAGAAGTTGAAAAGGAGATCAGAGTTCGTAGTGGAATCAAAAATGAGTTTCTGCCCATAATCAAACTTGAACGAGAAAGAAATCCATGCGAAAAGGAAGTTTGCTATACAGGATGTTAATGAAAAGGCGAAGACCATAATCCAAAATTAGAAATGAGAATTGAAGTCCAGTATTGATAATGTTAATTTGCTTGAGTCATTTTCTCGAGTGTTCTGATTGGGATTTTGTGTTGTATAGTTTTTCTTTCTACCATTTTATTGCTTTAGGCGTTGGTTGAAGGCTATAGATGCTTCTTCTCTCCAGGTTACTAATTATATAGGGCTATTACTTGCTAAATTGGTGGCTTCTTCATAAAGGCAACAAAGATGATGGTAATTTAAAGATTCATATTTGAGATGATGCTTTATTCAACATAGTGATATTCAATAAGTAAAGAAATAGCAGTCCCTTCTGTTGATTCTCATATCTCTTGAGCCGATTAACGTGGACTTGCTCACCTCCCTTGCCCGACTCTTCTTTTTGGAAAACTTGCACTCAGATTCAGAGTCATAGACTTTCCATAAATTACTCCCACAAGTTGATTTTGAAGTTTGGAGGCTCACGGAGAGAGTATCTTCAGTAGGATTTAACTATTGATTCTGTGATTTTAAATGACTGAAGTGTATCTCTCAACAGGACAGGTTATATATTTTTGTTTCGACTTCTTATTAAAATTTTGCTCAACAAATCTTAGCATAAGTACAAATCATAAATTAAAATTTTACAAAGTTAATATGGGGTGCTACATATATATATATATATACATGCTCATACTTATATATATACATATATATATATATATATATATATATATATATATATATATATATATATATATAATATATATCTCTCTCTTCTATCATCATATATATATATATACTATATATCATCACCAGAAACAACAATTAGAAACTTGGCTGCTCTCCGTAGTCTCACCTCCTCAGTCTTCATCACTCCTAACCTTGGTGCCGATCTTCACTCCATCCGGTGGTTTTCCTAAACAGCAGCTTTCTAAACAAAACCCAAAGTATTAGGTCTTATATAACACATGACGTTCTCTACCACATGTTAGACCACCTCATCAACCCAGCAGGCTCGGCACCTCAGACCCTTTCGCAGCACAACTTTAGTGACAGGAAACACGCCACACCACTTATAAGCAATTCTTCAGAGATGGCTTTAAACTAGCTTCCCCACTTAGACCCCATGGTTCCATGTTCAAAAGTGCTCAAAAGAATTATAATCTAAAACACCGCCCTTGATTATCATGGATTTCAGCCTTCCATCCACATCCATGGCCAGGACTGCCACTTCAGCATCTCTCACCCACACCTGGGATGGTGGGACTCAATTCTGCCAGAAACACAAATCAACTTCCCACCAGCACAATGGCTTCTCCAGCCCTGGCACAGACAAAATCACCATCTCTACACTTCATTCTGCCAGCTCTTATCTAGCATTCCCCTCCCCTCACAATAGGTCTTGGCTTACCATATCCATAAACTAACTGCTTTTGTACCAGGCCCTTTAATAAAAGATTTACCAACCCTCCCAAAGAACTTTATAGAAACACACATGAAGAAATGTTGGTGAAACCTCTTGGGCGGATCAGGTCACACCAAACTCTTAATATCAAATATAGATTCAAACTAGACAATGTTACCTCCCATGCAGATGTCCCATTTCACAGGACACAGCTGGGCACCTCCTTCAGGATTTTCTGCTCTGAGCGCTACATTGCCGACTTCTCTATATATTTGCATAAAGCTGTGGGCACTAAGAGCGGTGGCCGCTTCCTGGAAGCAGTGTGGCCCTCTAATTGAGGTGGACCACCGCCATGAACTGAAGTATATATATATATATATAATATATATATATATATATATATATATATATATATATATATATATATATATATATAACTCTATCTCTCTTACTATATATATATATATATATGTATATATATATATTATATATATATATATATACCATATATATATATATATATATATGCCTGTTTTGCTAAATCAATAATTTTGAAATTTACACCTTATAAATTATGTTGTAGAATTCTGTATAGCTATCTTTGCTAAAGAAGTAATTAGTTAATTACCTTTTATTTATTTAACCTCTGAAAAATAATAGCAATATTTAAAAATCTCTTTTACAATGAAATAAACAATTTGATCATTTTTGTTTAAAAAAAAATTCCTTCTTTATTTTACTAAAAGTAAGATCTTGAAATTATCATTATTTGTAGTCAAAGCATGTCTCTTAAATTGTAGTGCAAAAACATTAATATTTCATTTCTTTGTGCATCCAGTGTCTTTGGAGAATAAGGTGATCCTCCAATTCTAGAAAATTATATTCCTTTCACGGAAAGGACGACTTAAATATTTTCTAGCAAGGACAGCCAAATACTCATGACCACCATTGTAAGGGACTTTCTAAATTTTTAATGCTTTCTCTTATTTTTTATATTTGCTAATGAGAAAATAAGATCATTAATTTCCAATATATGTGTCTTTCTCCTTGAGAATGAGTTTCTTTGCTGTTTTTTAGTCTTTTTCTTTAAATTCAAAGCATTTTAAAACTGAGTTAAGTACCTCTTTAGTATCACTAATTTCGGCCGATTCTGTTCATAAATAGGAAGAATCTGAAGATTGGTTTTAAATATTGGAAGCTGTTTTATTCTTATACAACATATTTCACATCCATTTAGCAGAATATCTTCCCACATTTTTATTGCTCTTCATAATCTCAGGAATATAGTTTAAGGTAGATCAGATAGGTAGTAGCACAGATTCATAGTAAAGTAAAGGCTGGTGCACGAATTTTCTTGCTAATACAGGCCCAGTCCTCAGTCTTTTTTTCGGATCTTTTAAAAAAAACTACAAATCACTTTATATTTAGGATTATTGCCAAATCTTCCATTGATTCTTGCTCAATTTTGCTACAATCAACAATTTTTAAGTATTTTGCTTATTTTCCAAGAGCTTTCATTATTTAGCATGCAGGTTTTAGATAGTCACTGCATTATAAAATGAGCCATCTTTTGTTCAAAAATTTTTGAAAGCATATATGATGCTGGCTATTACATCTGGTTTGTATGTCTGAATAAATATGTGCTGTGTGTGATCAAATCTGTAGTTTGATATTCTTTCTTGTGCTTGAAGCAGGTGATTAAAATGACCTACAGTTGTTTATATGATATATTTTTCCCATGTCTCTTATTCAAATGTGGCATCATTGAGAAACTAGTTGCAAAGAGTGTAAAAGCAAGTAAATACCTTAGGTCTGTAATGTAACTCTGCATATATTAGTTATTATCATTTATAACATGAATTTTAATAGCAGGAATATTGAATTCTTCTAAACATTTTGAAGACAATCCCTTATATTAGATGCTGTGTGAGATACCTGAAAAGTCGAAGGATGGCATTTATATTCAATAGCTCAATTATTACAAACCTACAAAGCAAATATATAACTGCTCACTCCCACGAGTTCACAAAACCATATAATTATCAAGGCATGTTACATAACATATTTAACAAACATTGCCGATGACTGCCTCCCATGACTGTCTGAAAATGCGTATCTCAAATAAAAATTCACATCAATCAGGACTTGATTAATAATTAGGAAGAACTAAAATTAAAATCAATACGGCAGACTTCGAATGTCTTTGAAATATCATACAGATCGAATAAAAATTATTTTCAGTTATGCAAAAATCAGTCAGATTCGGTACAATTATCAGTTCGAGTTCAAATTCAATTCTGGTCTGAAAACAATAGATTCGATGCCGATTCCAGTTTAATCTAAATGTTAATGTAGTGCTAATGACATTTATAATAATTTTTTAATAATTTCATGTTAGTAATTCTACTCACCTTATTGCAAAAGAGTTCAAACATCTCACAACTGTACAGCATGAATTCCCTTTCACCCACAATCTCTCCCCTCACCCAACCTCACATTCTAATCCTTGACAAATATTGCAAATATTTCTACTCACACATTCTAATCACTCCCATCCCTCTCTCTCTACTAACAAATTCACATAATAACCCATTCTCTCTCTCTCTCTCTCTCTCTCTCTCTCTCTCTCCCCCCTCTCCCTCTCTCTCTCTCTATATATCTGCATTCTAAGCCTTGTTATCAACATCTCAACCTTAGTGTTACCAAATATCTTAATAAAGCTGTACATACAGAACTCAGATAAAATCCCTTCCTTATTAACACAACCTCTTCTTGCTTTAGCATTCATTCTCCCAGAGCATTGCAATCTAACTTATTTTTTAAAAGCTGCAATAACTTTTAATAATTGCAATCTGCAACAGAATTTGTTTCTCTTAGACATCGGATCTAATGGTTCTCTATAGCAAACAGTCTCTCAATTATGGCCTTAAAGTACATAATACATATAAAACATGTAACATTCAACTCAAATCTATTACAGGTTCTGTTTTTCAGCAGCTTGGCACCATCACTTTAAAAATACGTCTTGCAACATCTTATTTCCCAGTCATTTTTATGGTTGTCCACGATTCACTCTGTTCTTTTCAATCTGATTTCCTCCTCGGCACAAATCTCTTTAGTAACGCTCCAATCTCTCTTGATCTCAAAAGTTTTGTGCTTTTAGTAGACATTGAAAATACCTTGATCTTTCACTCTTACTTACTCAATCTCCTCACACAAAATTTTATCATCCATCACATTAAAACCACCTCAATCACAACAAGATAGTTTTACTTTGACTTCTCATAATGATAATGATATAACTTACAACTCACTTTGCTCATAAAATAATCTTTCTGTCGACTCTCCTATATCTCTCCCACACTCTCCCTCTCACACCAAAAATTCCATTCAACCTCTATACTCTGATGATATTTCAATCTCTCGCGACCTTCTTATTGACTCTGAGGTTATATATAATCTTTATACTACTTTTACTATTGAATTTCATCCATATTCTAAAACAACCATTTGTCTTAATGCCTTATCTTCTACTAAAACTTAGTTCTATCTACTAACAACACTCATATAAATAACTATCTTTATGCCTGTAATATTATTAGCACATGAAAGAAAAGACAAATATTAATAAATAATAAATTTAAGCGCTTCTCCACAAACATTACAAAAGAACACTCTCATCTCCACTGCAAACCCAATCATAATTTTAGATGAACCTATACCCACCATTCATACACGTCTCACTACCTCTAGTACAGGTCTCTCCAAAACACATCTTATCCCCTATAAAGAAATCCTCTCTTCCTCCATAAAGATATCTCTCAAGAGGACACTCCTTTACATGACCAAAATTTGTTTGATTAAATATTGCAACTTCTTCTCTAATATAAAGACGTCATCGCTCTCAACGATTACGAAGTCCCCATCTGCCATTTGCATAAATTCTCTCTTCAGCTAATATTAGATGCCCTTAAAGTATTATATCGTTCACAATACCACCTTCCACACAAATATCTCACACATATAGATGAATGGGTCACAAATTCTCTCCAAAAAGGTTACATAAAATCAATCTCTTCTCCACACAGTTCCCCCCTCCTTGTAATTCCCAAAAAGAACTTTCCGTCCCAGAATAGTGGCCGATTACAGGTATATAAACTCTCACTTAATGATCTCATCAGCATTGGTAAAGCTCCTCTTTTAGTGAATTTCCTCAGTATTTTATCACACTAGAAATAGAGGAGGAATCACAACTTCCCTATATCTCTCTATTTTTTATCAAGACAATTTTGCTGATTAGATTTTAATTCTATAAACGCGTGTCTTTGTCCACTGTTGGATTAGCCCTCTCTCTCATCTCACTGACATGGCTTGCAGAGTGTTCTTGTTTACGATATTTAATCAGATCATCAATATCATCTCTTTCAAAATATCACCACTAAATTTTGACTCTTTCAATCTTCACTTAAACTCTCTTAATGTCTTTCTCGAACAAGTGTTTATTTTCCTTCTTCCTCATTTTCAAATAACGCGTAATTGGCACTTAAATTTGACTCTTTAGTCTTCCTCCTAAATGTGGCGGAAACAAGCTCACTCTTGGAAGAACTTTAATTACTTCATTCATCTGAAGATTTTTGCAATAGCCGCAAAGCCAGCAACATTCCTCTTACGCAAATATGCATAGTTGTTGGAATCGAAACAACGAGAAGCATTTGACAATCTTAAACAAGCTTTAGTATTGCTTTGTCTGAATTGACTTTTCCTAACAACCTCCGTCTTTTAGTTAACACGGGTTTTGCATTCTGTAAATAGCATGAGTCTTTATCTTTGAGCAAAATGGCAAAGAAATGATACCACTTTCTTTTATAGAGTCACACTCTCTTATCCATGAAACAAATTACAGTACACCAGAGACAGGAAGCTCCATATGGTATTCGCCTTATTCAAATTCCAAGGCCATAAGTCTTGGATATCTCTCACTGTAGCTAACAACCAACCCATTAGTGCACTGCGCTTCATGAAACAACTCACAGTCGATGGACACTCAGGACAT
>JABUQX010148071.1:0-2500 GCA_015478945.1 Trachelipus rathkii
CTTGACAATGGAACAACTTAAGGCCATACAAGAAGGAATCCTGGGCAGGATCGTGGAACTAGTTGGCGGCACCACACAGCCAAAGTTTCACGGCTCTATCCTCAAACCAGGGTGGGTGCAGTTCAACTGCGACGACGAGGCCACAGCAGAGTGGCTGAAACTCGTTGTTGGACAGCTGAAACCTTGGGAGGGGGCAGATCTAAGGACAGTGGAGGGGGATGAAATCCCCCGACCCATAGTACTGACTGGTCTCTTCCAGAATAGTGCAAGGGATGGGAACGACAAGATCCTAACCTTTGTAAAGGCACAGAACCTTGGCCTTAACACTGACGAGTGGAGGGTCTTGAAAAGGGAAGAGAGGGGCGATTCTGTGCACCTCGTCCTTTCTCTGGACCAGCACTCTGAAACTAAGCTAAGAGCCCAAAACCATCTGCTCAGCTATAAATTTGGTACTGTTGGACTCAGGAAGAGGAGCGGGAAACCCGAGGGGGGAGTAGGCTCCCCACCTCTGGCGAAACGGCCTCACCTGAGAACTACACTCCGAAGGAAAAGGGGAAAACCTTGGCTCTTAAAGGAAAGGTAACACCCTCTGGTTCACAGCCAAAGAAGAAAAATCAAACTGCAGAGAGTGGGAAAGAAGGCCAAACAAAATCGGCCTTGGCAAGGGGTTCAAGTCAGAACCCCAAATCCAAAGCTGCATAATGGATAACAAAAACAACTTGAGCTGCCTTCAAATTAACTTGCACCACGCAAAGGCAGCAACTGATGCTCTCGTCCGGACCTTTGTATGCGAGAGGCTGCAGATAGCCCTCATACAGGAGCCATGGGTGAGAGAAGGAACAATCAAAGGAATACCAAGTGGAATGGGTAAGCTGCTCTACTGTCGGGACCATGGCGCGCCTCGTGCGGCGGTGGTCATCGGTGGTGGGGTCAATGCCCTGTCCATTCCAGAGTTCACCACAAGGGATCTAATAGCAGCCCTAGTAGAGGTGCCAACCGCGCTGGGTGTGCAAGAGGTAGTAATTGCCTCGGCATACTTTTGCGGGGACTCGAATGAAGCACCTCCGGAAGAAATTCACAGGCTTGTGCAATACTGTCAGCGGACCCGCAGGGGACTGATCTTGGGATGCGATGCAAATGCCCATCACACCCTGTGGGGCAGCAAGGACATCAACAACAGAGGTGAGTGTATTTTAGAATTCTTAACTCAATATGGTATTGATGTGGTGAATGAGGGCAGTAAGCCCACATTCATCACATCGAACAGACAAGAGGTCTTAGACCTAACCTTAATAAATGCCACTTATGGTATACAGATCTCGAACTGGTATGTGTCTGATGAAGTATCTCATTCGGACCATAGACACATCAGGTTCGAAATCATAGCTTTAGAGAAAGTAGAGGAGGAGCGGAGAATACCTAAGCTAACAAACTGGAACTTGTATAAAGAGCTCCTTAAACAGCGCGTGGAGGATATGGGGGAACTGTTTGATGTGCAGGACCTAGATGTATCCACTACCCAACTGCAATCAATTATACAAGATTCATATGAAAATAGTTGTCCTCTGAAAAAAAGAGGGATAACTAGAAGCGTCCCCTGGTGGAATCAAGAGCTAACCACTCTAAGATCTAAAACCAGGAAACTCTTCAATAAAGCTAAGCGGGATAAAAATTGGGAAGCATACAAAACTGCCCTAACCGCTTATAACAAGGAACTTAGGAAATCCAAAAGAAGATCATGGAAGACTCTATGTGAAAGCATTGAGAGCCAATCTGAAACTGCGCGTCTACATAAAGTGCTCTCAAAGGACCAATCTAATGGGCCGAGCCTTCTCTTAAAGAAAGACGGCAGTTATACAAAGGACCACAGGGAAACCTTAGTGGAACTTATAAACACTCACTTTCCGCACAATGTAATAGTTGACGACGGGGAGGAAGTAGATATATGGGATGATAGAAGACCCAATAGATGGACGGAAAGTCTGTCTGGAAGAGTCTTCTCCCCTGATAGGGTAGAATGGGCAATAAATTCCTTCGGCCCATATAAATCTCCTGGAGGGGATGGCATATTCCCAGCCTTGCTTCAACAGGGAATGGAGAGTCTGCTTCCGCTGCTGGTGAGAGTGTTTAGGGCAAGCTATGCCCTGGGATACATTCCCCAGCTGTGGAGGAAAGTAAGGGTGGTTTTTATCCCCAAGACGGGGAGACGGTCCACGTCTGACCCCAGATCCAATCGACCTATAAGTCTTACATCATTTCTTTTGAAAACAATGGAAAAGGTGCTAGACTACCACATAAGGGTGGAAAATTCGATAGAAAAGAAAATCCATCCTAATCAATGGGCCTACCAGTCCGGTAGATCAACAGTTGGCGCACTAGATAGCTTGGTATCCAAGATAGAAGGAGCGCTAGATCACAAGGAGGTGGCGGTTTGTGCTTTCCTGGATGTGCAGGGTGCTTTTGATAGCACCATGCATGTGACCATGGAGGATGCCGCCGC
>JABUQX010148075.1:5000-16503 GCA_015478945.1 Trachelipus rathkii
AAAAAAAATATTCAGTTATATATTTTGTATTAAATTATGTGCGTAAAATAATTCAACTAAAAAATAAAACTCCATAAAGGTTAGAGTGATGAAAAACTTAACATGGATTGCATATTCAAAGATACACGTATGTAAATAATATTAAGGATATAAATGAAAATAAATAACTAACTCGATTCTATAAGAAATATATTGATAAAAAGAATTAAAAGAAAGTTAATTTTGGCCAAGGTAATAAATAATTGATTAAAAAGGCAGGGAAATTTTGGGAAATGTATAGCGTGGATATTGGATTTTATAAATAGTAAAAAATCATATTATTCCTATTTCCAATATTTGAACACAACACGAGTTATACTTCTTGTATGAAAATATAAATTTTACCTGAATAAATAGAATTAGGGGCCTATATATTTAAACTTCTATAGGTTAATAAATACTTAAACGGTAGTTTATATTAAAAGATATTACAAAATATAGGCCTTTTACTTTAAATAAAATATGGTGTCTGATTTGTTTCCAACATCTATTCAAATTTCCCATGAGGTATTCAATCTAACTTTAAAAAAAAAAAAATAGAACATTAATTTCTAAAAGAATTACTTATTTTACATAAAATTTACTTACTTATAGATGTGAACATATCCCTGTCCACTTTGGGCATTTGTTAAAAAGAACAAATCATTGGAATTATTCCAAGTTAATTCATTCACTTCGAATTTAAACTGTTGCTCTTGAGACATTTTTTGAGATCTTACATCAATGAAAGACACAAGATCTTCTTTATTACCTACAGCTATGGTATTTCCATCAGGAGACCAGGTTATGTTAATATTTTCACCTGTAATCGTAATATATATATATATATATATATATATATATATATATATATATATATATATATATATATTGTTTATATATTTTATTATATATATATATATATATATATATATATATATATATATATATATATATATATATATATATATATATATATATATATATATATATATATATATATATATTTCTTTCTTCTTTCTTCATCTTCCTTCTATTTCCCAAGAATGGGAGTAAGGTGCGTAACGAGCATCGGAAAAGAAAAGCAGTAGAAGAACATGACATAAGTCGAAAAGAAAGCCCAGCCTTACCGCCCCCTCAGTACCATTAATTAGTGAGAACTCATCGCAGTCAGAAAATCCACCCTAAAGCTTCATGGGACAGCAATGGACCCTCACTATGGTAGATCGTCAATGTAAGGGTTCATCCCTTGGCCCAGGTGGGCCACAACCATACCCCCTCACAATCCCCCGCCATTCACTCCTGTTATACACCTTTCTTATATATATATATATATATATATATATATATATATATATATATATATATATATATATATATATATATATATATATATATATATATATATATATAATATATATATATATATATATATATATATATATATATATATATGATTTCAACAGGAGTATGATAGGATTAATAGGGAAGCTCTGCGGCAGGTGTTAGTGATAGTTTTCTGAATGTCATCAAAAATATGTATGATGATAGTGAAGCATGTGTAAAAATAAATGGAGTTGAAAGGGATTGGTTTAATATTAATATCGGAGTGTGACTCAGGGATGTAATGTCTTTCTTGGTTATTCAATTTGCATATGGATGGGGTTGAAAGAATTAGAGGTAGGGGTGGCAGGGGAAGGTGTTAGAATGATGGAGAATGGAAGAGAGTGGAGGGTGCCGTGCTTATTGTATGCAGATGATTTGGTTTTGTGTGGCGAATCTGAAGAGTCTGAGAGGATTGGTAGAGGGGTTTGGCTGAGTGTATAAAAGGAGGGGTTTGAAATTAAATGTAGATAAGAGGAAGGTTATGGTAGTGTGTGAAGAGAATTCACAGTGTAAAGTCAGGTTAGATAGTGAGCAACTGGAACAAGTATCTGAGTTTATATATTTACAATATATGATGGATGAAAAAGGAACGGATGATGCAGTGTAGTAGGAAAGTTGTGAATGGTATTAGAAAGGTGGCTGGTGCAATTAAATCTTTGGTGGATGTAGAGGGAATAAGTTTTGAGTTTTACATACGGTAATGTATAGTAGTAAAATTATGGTCTGGAATAAGAAGTATAGATCTAAGGTACAATGTGTGTAGATGGACAATCTTAGGGGTGTGTTAGTGTGAGAAGAATTGATGAAATGAGGAATGAACGCATTAGGGAGTTGTGTGGTGTGAAGAGAGGTGTAAATGAGAGAACAAACGAGAGTACACTGACATGGCTTGGCCATATTAAAAGGATGGATGATAGTTGGTTGGTTAAGCGGATGTATAGTGGTAAGTGTGATGGGAATTGACCGACTGGGAAACCACAGGAAGAGTGGATTGAGTCAGTAAAGGAATGTCTGAAGGAGAGGAATGTGTTTTGCAGAGGAGAGAAGAAGATGCACAGCCAAGGGTAATAAATTTGAAAGTACTTTGTGATGGAGTGCGGTTGTGGGCTTTGCCCAGGGGATGACCCCCACATTGACGAGATACCACAGTGAGGGTCTATCGCAGTCTCGTGAAACACTAGGGTGGATTTTCTGTCTGCGACGATTTCTCACTGAAGGGTATAAAGGGGATGGTAAAGGGTGGTTTTCTTTTCGACTTGGGTCATGTTCTTCTACTACTTTTCTGTTCCAGTGTATGCTACACACCTCAACCCCAATATGGGGAGAGGAGAAAGATATATATATATATATATATATATATATACTTCTTATATAAATATATATATATATATATATATATATATATTATATATAGTCTATATATATATATATATATATATATATATATATATATATATATATATATATATATTCCTCTCCCAGACTTCCAACACGGATTTAAAAGCAACCATTCTACAACCACAGCCCTCACCTCCCTCACACAACACATCATTAATGGCTTTAACCAATCACCTTCCCACAGATCTATACTCACAGCAATAGACATAAACAAAGCATTTGACACCGTCCCCACACACATCCTTATTCAAAAAATCCTCCATTCCCCTCTAAAAAATAATGACAAAAAATGGCTTTCCAATTTCCTCACCAACCGTTTTGCAAAAGTCTTATACAAAAACAACCTCTCCCATTCTATCAAATTACAAAACGGCGTCCCACAGGGAGCCATTCTCTCTCCATTTTTATTCAACCTTTTCACTGCAGATCTGCCCACCCCAATCCACCACTCCACCAAACTTACTTATGCAGACGACATCAGTCTTATTTCCCAACACCCAGACGTAAACACAGCCACACAACATACCCAAGAATATCTACATTTATTAGAAAATTGGTTAATCTCCAACAGAATGACCGCATCCCCCCTTAAGTCCTCTATCACCCTTTTAACCACTGACCGTCATCAATCCTCCCTCCATCCCATAATTACACTGAACAACAACCCCCTTCCTTTAAACAAAACCCCAAAAATACTAGGACTTACCTACGACACCCACATGACGTTTTCCCCCCATATTGACCAAATCACTTCCACAACTCAACGAAAACTAAACACCCTCCGAACCCTTTCCCAACACAACTTCAGCGACAGGAAACACACACTCACTACTATCTATAAACAACTTCTTAGAACAAACTTAAACTACGCTTCTCTAGTTCCCAGCACTCTGAAAATCAAACAAAAATAAATTACAAATCTCTTAAAATAATGCCACAAAATTATCACAGGTTGCACTATATCCACCCCAATCCAACAACTACATGAAGCCTCCATCCTCCCCATTTCCACACATCTGGAGATGGTGGGGACTCAATTCTACAGAAGACCCGAAACCCACCCCCCCCTCGTCCCCAAATTCTCAATCCCCCTCTACAAGGCCCCAAATCCCCCTCTTCTTCACCCAGCTAAATTCTATAATAACATCTACAACATTATTCCCCCTCTCCCTCCCAATAGATCATGGATTACACATATCCATACACATCTAACCAACACATACCTGCTAAACCGCCCAAATAACAATTTACTAAACACCCCCGCCCCAAAACTCTCCCCTAGAGAAGAAACGCTGTCCAGAAGAGGCCAAATCGACCTCGCTCGGAGCAGATCAGGTCACCACCCGGGGCTCATGCATTATAAATACAGATTCAAACTAGACAACATCACCTCCCCCTCTTGCGCTAGATGTCACAATGCCCAAGACACAATAGAGCACCTTCTTCTGAGGTGCCCTGCTCTCGACGCCCCCCGCACCGATTTCTCTATAACCTCTTTCCTTGACCTGTGGAACCGCCCAGAGGCGGCAGCCGGCTTCCTGGAAGCAGTGTGGCCCTCCAATTAAGGTGGGAGAGGGGGAGAATAGAAAAATAAATATATATATATATATATATATATATATATATATATATATATATATATATATATATATATATATATATATATATATATATATATATATATATATATATATATATATATATATATATATATATATATATATATATATATATATATATATATATATATATATATATATATATATATATATATATATATATTTTATATATATTTTGTATCTATTGTATTCCATAGTTATCCTATAATGAAATACAAATATATGAATAAATAACACACATCTCCAAATAAAAGTTCCAATATGTTTTCCAACAAACCCATTCAACCACAACAGCTCTCACAAACACTATACAACCAATAATAGACGCTTAAATTTCAGCCCCACACATAAAACATTACTCATTACAATCAACATAAACAAGGATTTCGATACAGTCCCCAGATAAAATTCTAATACATAAAATAATAAAATCAAACATCCCCATTAACTTAAAGAAATGGTTATCAAACTTCCTATCAGGAAGAACCACTCAAATACAGATTAAAAAAAAGAAATCAAGCACAGTAAACATTAAAAAAGGTGTACCCCAAGGAGCAATTCTATCCCCCACACTCTTCAACCTATTCACAGAATATCTACACAACCACAAACAGACCACAGAAACACAACCTACGCTGATGACATTACCAACAACTCACCACGCACCAGAATCTAAATACAGCATCCCTTCTAACCCAACAATACATCAACCAAATAAAAACTTGGCTAATGAACAATAGAATGTTAACATCAAAAAACAAATCCTCAATTACCCTAATCACAATAGACTGTCAACTTGGCACTACTATCTCCCAAATTTCCCTAAATAAAATCGCTATCCCACTAAACAAAACACCCAAAATTCTAGGAGCATCGCTGGACACACACTTACTTTTTCAAAACACATAGAAAACATAACAACATCAGCAAACAGGAAATTAAACATCCTAAGAACCATAGCTGGCACTGACATTAAAAATAACAAACAGATGTCCATCACCATCTGCAAAGAATTCATCCGCCCATCATTGAACTACGCTTCAAAAATATGATTATTAAAATGCTCATAATCAGTGAAATAAAAGTTTAGGAATAAATTACTAAATCCCATACAATATTGAAATTTAACTTTGACAATTTACATTTAAAAATTATTTTTGCATCATAGAAAAATGGGTTAGAGCCAGTACTTCAAATTTTTCCCTTTCTAATTCCTTAGTTTTAACTCTGAAATTTTCTTTAATATTTTCTTTTAAGAGATAAAAAGACTTAAATTTAATAAAAAAATTCACTATTTTTAAACTCACATTTTAACTGACATTACATAAATTGCTAGAGTAAGTTTAAATGTGGTAATATTTAATCATTTATATTTATTTACCTACAATAAATAAGTATAAGAATTCAAAACTTCACAAAATTAAAAAAAAGTATTTTTTTTCAGACTTAAAAAATATGCCCAAACCTTTTGTATTTATGGTTGCTGCACACTTGTGTGTCCTTGTGTCCCAAATCCTAACAGTTTTATCTCCACTTGCAGATGTAAGTTGGTCAGAATGAGTTGGATGCCAACAAAGCTGATCAACACTATCTCCATGACCTTTATATGTATAATCTTTTCTCTGCAAAATAAAATAGATAAAAAAAATAAAAATAAATAAATAAATAAAATAAATAAATAAATAAATATACCGTATATATATATATATATATATATATATATATATATATATATATATATATATATATATATATATATATATATATATATATATATTTTAGTTATATATATAAAGATATGTATATATATATATATATATATATATATATATATATATATATATATATATAGCCATAAATACAGGCGAAGGCGCACATATATCTGTATCCAGATTTCTATATATATATATATATATATATATATATATATATATATATATATATATATATATATATATATATATATATATATATATATATATATATATATATATACTGTATTTATATATGTATATATATATATATATATATACCGTATATATATATATATATATATATATATATATATATATATATATATATATATATATATATATATATATATATATATATATATATATATATATATATATATATATATATATATATATTAGTGATGCACCGATACCATGGTATCGGTATCGGTATCGGTGGTATCGGTCGATTTTTGAGGTATCGGTATCGGTATCGGGAATTTTGAGAGGAGTAGTATCGGTATCGGTATCGGTAAAATTTTGCCGATACCATACTAAACATTTTACTTTATTGCATCTTCAGAGTGGGTTGATCTCTCTATATATATCTCTCTCTATCATATATATCATATATATATATATATATATATATACCATATATATATGTATATATATATATATATATATATATATATATATATATATATATATATATATATATATATATATATTATTTTAATATATATATATATATATATATATATATATATATACGTACCATGTCCCACATTGCTGAAGGGTGGTGTTGGTAGTTGAAAGGTTTTGAGCTTATCAACACCATTCACGGAAAGCTAGATTTGATAGGAGGTTTTCAGCACATTGCTATCAGACGAAGAGAATTTAAAAATTTCTTCAATGACTCGATGAATTCGAGAAGGGTAGCTTCACCCTTAGGAAGTGAAGTTTCAATTCATCTTTTCTAATTTTTACATTTAATATATATATATATATATATATATATATATATATATATATATATATATATATATATATATATATATATATATATATATATATATATATATATATATATATATATATATATATTTTATTTTTTTTATATTTTTTCTATCTATCTTTTTTACTGTTTTTATATAATCCGTTTTCGTTTATATTTGTGCTTACGAACATGTAAGAAATGCTCGAGTTTGCGTTCGTTCTTGTTAAACCGCAAACAAAGAATTTCCTTAATTCTATAAGGTTGCTATTTCCTGTGATTGAATTTAGCACGTTCTTACGAAAATGTGTAAACCAAAAAATGACTGCGTGGTAGGCACGTTTGAATTCAATAAAATCAGCTTCAAATCTAAATTCTTCCAAATCGATAAACTCCATCACAATAGTTGATCAATTTTTTGTAATATAAACTATTTGTTATTAGTTTTATTTCTGTTTATCCGAAATCGACGAGCTCCATCACAACAGCTGATTTCAATTGTTTGCAAAACAAAAGTAAACCTCGTAAGAAATCGTGTTCGTTTTTGCACGAAATTCAGGCAATTAGTACAGGCAATCAGGAGTGCCAAAGAAGTCTTATGGATATTAAGTGTAGGTTTAAGTGTTTTTATATAAAAAGATTCCAAATTTTTAAGTTCTTCACCTTTAGAAGCATTTTGAAGAATGGAGAATTTTTGAAGAGATATACGGTGCCTATTGAGGTCATAGTGATCTCTGACAGCTAAATTCTCTGGTTGAGAGTTGGGGAGATTAGTTCGAAAGGAAATGCCCATGCTGTTGAAGGCTCGCATCTTTAGTTGTAAGAAAGTTTGACCTACATAGTCGATGTTACAGTTGGCACATTTATATTTGTAAACGATGTGTGACCTCAAGTTCATGGGGATGCTTTCTTTAATCTTAAAGAAACTGCCAATTGAGTTGTTGTTAATAAAAGATATAAGAAATTTGCATTGTGGAAAGTTTTTGTTTAAGATATTTCTAATCTGAAAGTGAAGATCATTGGAAAGGGGTCCAATGCAGGGAAGCCGAGCATAAACAGGAAGTTTAGGAACATCATATGCAGTAGTTTTAGGGCGACAAGTGTTATCGAGAAACGAGTAAACAAGTTTATCAAAAAAGGTTTGAGGGATAAAGGCTAAAGCTAGAAAATTTACGGAGAAAGGTGATTTCTTCATGGAAAAACTTCCAATCAGAACAAATAAAAAAAAGGCTTGTGTATGCGGGACCTTAGACCTGCAATTTTATGATTAAAGGAAATAGAAATAAAGAAATTAGTCCAAGTAAAGTATTAGTGGGCTTGCGATAAATAGAAGTAGCAAGTCCACTGTACTTACATGGTTCATTTCTTTAGTTCTATCCTTTAATCACCAGTAGCAATAATATACAAGCGTTTGCGATAGAATGAATTTTAGTATTTCTTTTGCTTTTAATTTAGGACAGTTTTCGTTTTTTTCATGTCATTTGTGCTTACACGATAAGAAATGCTCACACAGTTTTAGTAGTAATTTCCTGTTTCAGGGTTCACACTTTCTGGAAAGTCAGGAAAAAAAATCAGTCAGGGAAGGTCAGGGAAGCGTTTTAAGATATGCTGAAAGTCAGGAAAATTCCAAAAAAGTCCGGGAAATTTTAAAATTTCAAAACATATGAAGAATGATCCATGGACCAAGTTATATATTTATATTTCTTTTCCTTACTGTATAATTGTGTAATGAGAGATGTATTTGATAAATGAATGAAAAGGATGGGCAGAGGAACGACATCCATAAATCTACTTCTATCCTGTTTCTTTTCTATTTTTAGTTCACAATTACCTACTATTCTTCCTATTCTGTCCGTAGAGGTTGTTCCAAGTTCACTTCCGATTGAAGGTGATTGGTTTTTGGATGTGTTTAGACTGTATTACTTAAGACTTCATCTGTTTTTATATCTTTTTCTCTTTAAGTTTATAATTTTTTTTTTTTTTTTTTTTTTTTTTTTTTTTAGGTTTGACGAAGTGATTTGGATTTTGTGCAGTTGACAGCCGAAAATCTCAACATAACCAATTACAAAAATGTTTCTGTTCAAACCAAAGATGTATTTCTAAAATGCAAACTGGATTTTTAAATGCTTTCCTTAGAACGTGAATCATTTTTAAGAAAGTTCCAAACGTCGAGATTACACCAAATTCCATTCTATTTCCACAAAATTTACAATATCTCTACTACATCATTACTTGGAAGAATTCTTAAGATCAATGCAAAATGCCTGCCTGCTTCTTCTTTTGTATTAGATTTGCATGACAAAGACAATTTGCGTGATGTAAAAGGTATTAATCTTGGATTTCAAACAAAAAAACTTCTCAAAGAAGTCACTTCGAATGAAATATCCTAAAATTCAAACTTGAATGTCAGACTGTGCTAATCAAAATGACGGAAAAGATAGTAGAAAGATGTCCTCACTGAAGTAGAAGCCTGTGAGGCTCTCATCATTGGATCTAGTATAATTTTCATCAGCCAGAACAAGGGAAACAAAGATTTTCTTTATTGCTAGAGGCATTGTACACCAATAGCCAATCACAGATTCTGTTGCTGATAAAGTAAAAACTGTGCACTCTACTTTTCAGTGAAGCTCATTCTACCCATGAATTAAAATTCAAAATATTTTTGAATGGTGACTGTCCTTCTAAAGAGACTTGATGAATTTTTTCTTCTATAGTACCTGGGAATCAATGCTATGCGGAATTGTGGGTAAATTATTAAATTAGGACTGATATTTTCCCATGGAAATGCGACAGTGGAAGGAGGGTTTCTGTAAAATAAAACAATTTTAGTAAAGATCTGAAAAAACATGATCCTGATTTCTCAAACAACAGTGCACAATGCTATAAGATCATGAAAGTATTCAAAAAGTTCCTATCACTCAAAAAAATGTTGACAAATGTAAGAGCTGCCCACATAGAATGAAGAACATCTCAAGAAAAAAATTATTCATACAGATCGAGAAACTTGAAACTTATGAAAAGGTTAAAACAAAGCTTTGACACAAGAAGACATATAAAATCAAAAATTCAAATGCTGAGAAGAAAAAAGTTAACCTAAATCTCCCCACATTTAGAACTTTGTGATCACAGTAGACGTTATTCACCTAGGCTATTAATGTAAGCTTTAAATTTATTTTCTTTTTGTATAAATAAAACTGCTTACTTTTGGAAAAAATAAAAAAAGTGCGTTGGACGGCTATGGGGAAGGTATAGGTCGATTACTAAAAAAAAAATATTTTTTAAATTCATCCATGATGATGAACAATTTTTAAAGTAAATTTTCAATAATTTAATGTATGAACTGAGTAAATAGGCTGCAATAATGATTAATAGATATTTTATACGCCAAAAATAACGAACACGCTGGTCAGGGAAAATTTGCGAATTTGGTCAGGGATAGTCAGGGAATTCAAATTTAAATCGACCGCGATTTCGTGCTAGGTTTACTTTTGTTTTTAAACAATTGGAATCAGCTGTTGTGATGGAGCACGTGGTTTTGGAATAAACAGAAATAAAAAAAAAAAACAAATGATTTACATTACAAATAATGGATCAACTATTTGTGATGGAGTTTATCCATTTGGAAGAAATTAGATTTAAAGCTGATTTTATTAAATGAAACATTCACCAATTCAGACACCAAGCCGCCATCTTGTTTGTTTACATTTTTCGTAAGAACGTGCTTAAATTCGGCAAGCACGGGAAATAGCAACTTTACAGAATTAAGGAAATTCCTTACGTTTGGTGAGCATTTCTTGCGATTTTTCGGTAAGTTTGACAAAAACGAACGCAAACTCGAGCATTTCTTACGTTTCGTAAGCACAAATACAAAAAAGAAAACGGCTATATATATATATATATATATATATATATATATATATATATATATATATATATATATATATATATATATATATATATATATATATATATATATATATATATATATATATATATATATATATATATATAATTTTTAAAATTATTTTATTTTTTAATAAACGTGATGAATCATAAAGGACCATATATATTATGGCTCGAACTATATCGATATATCGAGTATTGGATATATCGATATTATTCGATATGTATGTATATATATATATATATATATATATATATATATATATATATATATATATATATATATATATATATATATATATATATATATATATATATATATATATATATATACTGGTTTATATAACCATGTGCTTCGATATATATATACCGGTATATATATATATATGCCGGTACTATATATATATATATATATATATATGTATATATATATATACTATATATATATA
>JABUQX010148076.1:0-2500 GCA_015478945.1 Trachelipus rathkii
CTTTCCATATGTCGAAAACATCATAACACACTCTTGTTTATTCTCTCATTTGCGCCTTTCTTCACACCTTAAACTCCCTAATACGTTCATTCCTCATTTTATCAATTCTTCTCACACCTAACACGCCCCTAAGTTTAACCATCTGAAAAGATTGCACCTTAGATCTATACCACTTATTCCAAGCCATAGTTTCACTAATATACATTCATACTGATAGCAACTTACCCTCATGCAAAGCTATCGTGCACAAAAGAATAAGGATTTAATTGTACCAGCCACCTTCCTTACATTCACAACTTTCCTACTACAACACATTGTGCATCATCCGTTCCCTTTTCATCCGGCATTTATAAATATTTAAACTCAGATATTTGTTCCAATTACTCACCATCCAACATAGTTTCACTCCGAAAATTCTCATCACTCACTACCATCACCATACTCTTATCTAAATTTACTTTCAAACCCTTTCTTTTATACACACCCTGTCAAATCCCTCTACCAATCCTCTCAAACTTTCATCAGACTCGACATACAAAACCATCAGTCTAACACTTTCCCTACTACCCCTGCCTTTAATTCTTTCATGACCCTATCTCTATATACAAAATAAATTGCCAAGGAGTAAGCACATCCCTGCCAAACTTCACTATCAATATTAAACCATTCACATTCAACTCCATCTATTCTTACACATGCTTCAATAACGACATGCATACTTTTGATTCCACTTAGAAAACTAATATAGCCAACATATATCACTAACACCTGCCACAACACTTCCTTATTAATCCTGTAATACCCCTGTTGCAAGTCCATATAACCTAAAAAAACTATTTATTCTTCTTCTCTCTCATTTTCTCAACCATTTGTTTCAATGTGAAGATCTGATATATATATATATATATATATATATATATATATATACATATATATATGTATATACTTTATATATATATATATATATATATATATAACATATATATATATATATATACACTTTTTTAAATATATATATATATATATATATATATATATATATATATATATATATATATATATATATATATATATATATATATATATATATATATATATATATATATATATAGACTTTATATATATATATATATATATATATATATATATATATATATATATATATATATATATATATATATAAATATATATATATATATATATGTATATATAATAATAACTATATATATATATATATATATATAATAATAAATATATATATATATATATATATATATATATACTACTTATATATATATATATACTATGCTCTATATATATATATATATATATATATATATATATATATATATATATATATATATAATATATATATATATATATATATATCTATATATATATATATATGGAATGAATCCACGCGTATATTCGTTTATATTACCACTATTTACAAACAAGAATATCCAATTTCAATTATGTGTATTCACTCGGGTCTGCTTTTAGAAATTTCAATTTTGAATGGAATTCTCATTCTCTTTATTTTCATTTATATATATATATATATATATATATATATATATATATATATATATATATATATATATATATATATATATATATATTTATATATGTATATATGTATATATATATATGTTATATATATATATAATATATATATAATAATAATATGTATAATATATAAATATATATATGTATATATGTATATATATATATATATATAACATATATCAATAACTAAATCTATATATATAAGATGATATATATATAACATATATATATATATAATATATATATATATATAATAATATATATATAATAATAACACTATATATATATATATATAATATATATATATATATATATATATATATGTATATATATATAAATATATAGATAATATTTCCTTTTTAATGTTCAGAAGAATATCCATAATAAGGTGTTTAAATAATTTAAATGAGATATTTATATATATATATATAATAATATTTTTATATATATATATAATAATATAATAAATTAATAATATATATAATATATATTAATAATATAATATATATATATAGTATATATATATAAATGTTATAAATATAATAATATAATAATATATAATATATAATATGTAATATATATATATATATATATATATATATATATATATATATATATATATATATTTATTTATTTATTTATATATATATATATATATATATATATATATATATATATATATATATATATATTATATATATATATATATATATATATATATATATGTTTATAATATGTAAGGGGACTAAAATGATTTATATACACTTGATAATTGCACATGTGCACCCGAAAGAAACTCGAAGGAAAAAATCCATTTGCATGTGTATAATATGCAATGTAGTTGTTTAAATCCCATGTATGAACCTATTTAAACTTTGTATGGACCAATCATAGCCGAGAGGCTTGATTAGAGTGCCAAAAGATAATTTGG
>JABUQX010148078.1:0-10521 GCA_015478945.1 Trachelipus rathkii
CGGTATTACTTCGTTCAGATCAAGGTGAACCGTTTCGAATTTATCGTGAGAGCAGCTTTCGCGTTTTCGTGCGCCGCTTCAATTATTGTGTGTGTGTATTATTATTATTATTATTAACGAAAATGTTAAATGTCGAAATCTCAAAATGTCCAGTCTCACGAACCTACTGTATATTTATAACCTCGTACGGTTAGCTTTTAAATTTCCATTTTATTACTTAGGTCGTAGATGCTTGCTAAAAATTATCAAAGGTAGAATCAATTAATAGAGAATTCAAGATAATTATCTTAGTTACATAATATTGATTGAAATAATTATATGTAGGGATTTAAACATTTCAAAATGTGACATCTGGCAGCATCATTTTTCATCCAAAAAGTCATGTGATGCGAGTTTCTCCCGTAGAAATAAATATTTAAAACTTTTAACTAATTATCACTTAATTATCAATATAACAGTCATGTAAATGTCACGAGATTTCTCAAAAAACTATGATTACTATTTTCACTTCTCCAGATAGAGTAGCTAAAAATTGTTAAAAAACTTTCCATTTTGACAGATGACCAGGAAAAGTCCAATTCAAATGGAACGGCTTCTATTTGTTTACGTAATAGACAAGCGCAAAAAGTGAAAATAATTAATTTCTTTGGAAGGAGTAAATTGAGTGAAAGTGAGAATGATAAATTTCATTTTTTTTTGGTGACTTCCATGTCTGAAGAATAATTATATATATATATATATATATATATATATATATATATATATATATATATATATATATATATAAATATATATATATATATATATATATATATATATATATATATATATATATATATATATATATATATATATATATATATATATATATATATATATATATATATATATATATATATATATATATATATATATATATATATATATATATATATGGCTATTTATAAGATGTTGACTCCAGGAACGAAAATCAATAAAAAATGTAACGTAATTTCAATGATTTGAGGTTAAATACATTAGTAAATACTGGATTTTCAAATGTAATTTAATTAATATTAACAAAAAGTAAAAAGAAATTGATATATATTTTTTTGTGCTTCACACCTATAGTCTTATAAAAATGAGTAGCTTAGGCCGTGCTTAGGCTATTTATTTCAGTTTAAATTTGATGAATGTATACGTAAAGTTTGTAGAAACACCTTGACAGTAATAAATTGATATTTGATATTTTTATATATTTTATGTTTTGATCCGGGGTGGGGCCTTCGGCCCCCCCCTCTATATCATCCCCCCCGTCCCCCGCAGAGCGGGGTGCCCCGCTCGCAAGCTCGCGGGTCCGGGGGGGAGTTTTTTTTAAATAAAAATACCCATAAATTATAATAATAATCGAAAATCAAATAATAAAAATGAAAGAACTTAGAAAAAAATTAAATTCCTATTAAATAATAATAATAATAATAATAATAATAATAATAATAATAATAATAATAATAATAAACTTCTTATCTATATGAAAAAGAAAAATCTGATAAAATATTAAAAATAAAAATCTTTGTTAATTTCTTAAAAATTAAAAATGCAAATAACGCTAATAAATAATAGAAATTGCAGCAATAACGAAAAGGCCCGAAATTCGTTGTTTTTCTTATCGAAAATTTCCCCCGTATAAATGGAGTCAACATCTTATAAATGTCTATATATATATATATATATATATATATATATATATATATATATATATATATATATATATATATATATATATTTATATATATATATATATATATATATATATATATATACTAAGGTATATATATATATATATATATATATATATATATATATATATATATATATATATATAGGACCTTAAATATATAGTCCTAAAATGTTTAGTATTGGAAAGGTTAGCAATAATTTTCATTTTGGTAAGAAAAATTAAAAATTCGCTTTCTTATAAAAAGAATTTTTTTTATTTTTGAGCAAAAAAACGATTAATTTTATTCTTTTTATATAATTTTTAATTATTTCTACATAAATATTTATTATTTGTGTCCACAATAAGAGTATTGTATATATATATATATATATATATATATATATTTCTCTCTATATATATATATATATATATATATATATATATATAACTATATATAACTATAACTATATATATATATATATATATATATATATATATATATAGATGATGGAATTTTTAATCGCTTTCCACAATGTAACTCGAGAACGGCAGCAACTACAGTAAAACAAATTATATATTTGGAATCAACCGAAAATTCTAAGGATAGGATTTAACTTTTTTTTTTTTTTTTTTTTTTTTTTTGCTTATTCATCGAATAATTTTAAAATTATTTTCCCATTAGAATCGAGCCGACGTGGGACAGTTAAGTAATACAAGTGTTTTTTGGAAGTAAATTTTATTTTTAACTAAAAGGAATACCCTAGGGTAAACCACGCAAAGATGGCAGGAGTTGGGGTCTCTCGGCCTCCGGTGGACGACGGGACTCAATCCCCCTCAAGAGGATGGTCTCCAGACCACTCTTTGGTCTTTAGGTGTCGCGGGGGTTCCTCCGCATACGACGGGGGGGACTTCATCCCCCTCTGTCCCCCGTCGGCTCAAGCCCCCTAAATGGGGAAATAATAAAAAAAAAAGTGAATAAAAAAAAAAAAAAAAAAAACACCAAATTTTCAAAAGCAAAAACATTTCACCAAATTTAGGGAGCTCGAGCCGACGGGGGGACAGAGGAGACGTTTGGAGAGGGTTGATCCCCCGTCGTTAAATCTGAGACCGAAGACCGACTCCTACCATCTTTTCGCGGCGGTTTACCCTATGGTATTCCTTTAGTTAAAAAAAAAAATTTACTTCAAAAACACTTTTGGTATTACTTTAGCATCCTCCGTCGGCTGTTCCGTAATGGGAAATAATTTTAAAAATGTGTTGATGAATAAGCCAAAAAAAAAAAAAAAAAAAGTTAAATCCCATCCTTAGAATTTTCGTGATTCCAAATGTATAATTTGTTTTACTGTAGGACCTACCGTTCTCAGGGATTTTTATAATGAGCATTAAAAATCGACCAAATATATAATATATATATATATATATATATATATATATATATACATATATATATATATATATAAAATATACATATATATATATATTTTTATATATATAATATATAATATATATGTAATAATATATAATAATAATATGTAATAATAATACAATATATATACATATATAATATATATATATATATATATATATATATATATATATATATATATATATATATATAATGAAAATCTACAACCGTATAGATTAATAATAATATATAATAATATATATATATGCAATAATAATAATAATAATATATGTAATAATAATATGTAATATATATATATATAATAATAATAATAATAATAATAATAATATAATAATATATATAATAATAATAATAATATAATATAATATTAATATAATAATATAATATTAATAATAATAATAATAACTATATATATATATATAATAATATTATTATTATATATATAATATTATATATATTATATATTATGGATTGACTGGGACATTCTAGAGGGGCTAATGCGACTTTTTAATTATTATTCTTAATTATTAATTATTGTTGGTTGACTGGGACATTCTAGGCACTCCAATATGGCTTCTTAATTATAAATACTATTCATTAATTACATTAATTATTATTAAAAATTATTCTTAATTCTTAATTTTTATGGGTTGAATGGGACACTCTAGATTGGATTCTGCGTCTTCTTACTGTCTCTTTATATATATATATATATATATATATATATATATATATATATATATATATATATATATATATATATATATATATATATAAATAAATATATATATATATATATATATATATATATATATATATATATGTATAATATATATATACTCTTTCTTATATATATATATATATATATATATATATATATATATATATATATATATAATATATATATATATATATATATATACATATATATATATATATATATATATATATATATATATATATATATATATATATATATATATATATATATATATATATATATATATATATATATATATATATATATATATATATATATATATATATATATATATATATATATATAATAAGTTTATTGCACAAAGACGATTCCCCAAATACAAAAGTTCAACGTAATCAACCGGGTAGCCATTCATTTATATGAGGATAATATAATATTATTATTATTATTATTATTATTATTATTATTATTATTATTATTATTATTATTATTATTATTATTATTATTATTATTTTAATTGAAAAAAAATGGTTGTTTCAAAAGAATTGATTATGACATAATTGCTTGTAAAGGAAAATTAAATTTTTCTATAAACGAAATCAGAAATAATTTCTGGGTAGTTTTTACTCTTTTAAAATATCTTCTTTCAAATTATATTTATTCAATGCTCTTATGTAAAAATGTATTCCGAAAATCGACAGGTATAAATTGTTTGTTTAAATTTAACATTTATTAAAAGAAATTGACCTAATTTATTTAAGTTGAAAATAGAATGAGAATCGAATTGATTTCTTTATTTTAATAAAGGGAAGAGACCGAGCCAAATTTTGCCGAAGGCAAAGTTGTAGAACGGGCGAAGATTAACCAGAGTGGTTACCCGAAGATTACAAAAAAAAAAAAAAAAATTTGCTCAAAAACTTTGTTGAACCTAATTTGCTGACCTAGAATAGAGAGGGAAATATAATTTATAAACAAAGAGTTCAATTTTAGTCTAATAAATCTATTGTTAAAACAAAGCATGTTATTTGGTAATGATCGAAAAAATATAAAACTATTTAGAATTAAGAGAGAAATTTATAAAAAAGAAAAAAGAAAAATAAATCTGAATATAAAAATTTTGTACTTTAAATATTTCATATAAAAGAAACTCACAATGATTTTGTTGAAGATATGAACAGTAAATCTATTGTTCTCTTTGTTCTTGTAGTGCAAATTATTGCTCGAGTCTAAATATAAATTGAGCCTAAAAGAATTTTCTACCGGAGAGGTGATGATAAAAGTCGGAGCAATAAAGGTTATCTTAAGATAAAAGAAAAAGAATTTTCTTCAAATATTTCTGTTTAAGTAAAGTTTGTTAAATTAGGAGGGTGAGGGATCTCATTTCTGGCTCTATTTTAGATAAAATGAAATGTTTAAATTTTTTAAAGAAAAAAGTCTGCGGAATTATTTTACATAATTTCGAAAAATATTTTTTCTGTCAATATAACAAAGATTAAATTGCAATTGAAGTTGGTTTATGATTAATTAATATTGGTGTCAATTTATTTTATTAGGTTTATTATTGTAATTATACTTTTTTCTGTCGTCATTATCAATAATATGATTGATGTAATGAAATTTAAAAAAAAAATGGTTGGAATATGTATACAATTTTCCATCTGTTTAAGTAAAAAAATCTCCGAAGGTCAAGATTTGTAACTACCTCAGATCATTACTATTATGTACGCATGTAAACAAAGGCCATTGTTAAAATTATTAAAAACTTAAATTTATCCAATGAGATGTGAGGACGAGGGTTTGCATCCCTCTCCCCTAGCCTCAAGCCAGTTAATTTTAGGGTTGTGACGAAAGTGTGCCTAGAGAAACGAAACTGTAAAGAGGCGTGTGGGGCGACGTCCTCATACAGTCTATTTCTTAAAGTCAAATAATGTAAAGGATAAATACAATTATTAAACTAAAGTGATTAAACATTCCAATCAAAAGTTAATACTTCATTGACATTAAATATAGTAAGTAGTCAAAGCACCATACCATATAAGAAGAGGTCGTGTTTGAAAAAGGGATCCAAGCAGGGCCGGGTACATACTTAATAATATTAATTCAACTATGAATTATAAAATTGTGAAACCTAAGTAATAAATTTCATAAACTATGAAATGCCCAGGTATCAAACCAATATTCTAATGCCATTGTTAAATAAAGAAAACTAAATGTTTCCTTTTTATTATTCCCTTTGTCTGAGCTAGTTTCTAGCCTGAGTATATATATATATATATATATATATATATATATATATATATATATATATTTATATATATATATATATATATATATATATATATATATATATATATATATATAACATACATATATATATATATGTATCTGAAATATATATATCGTATATATATATATATATATAAAAATATATATATATATATATATATATATATATATATATATATATATATATATATATATATATATATATATATATATATATATATATATATATATATATATATATATATATATATATATATATATATATATATATATATATATATATATATATATCATATATATATATATATATATATATATATATATATATATATATATATATATATATATATATATATATATATATATATATATATATGCCATCAACTGTGGATCAAATATAAATCTCATGAAAACATCAATCGAAGGGTTCTGATCTCTTAAACCCTTTTTACTTATCTGTATGTTTAATTGCATCTCATTCTTCTTCTCAAAAGAAATAGGTAAGAGTATATATATATATATATAAATATATATATATATATATATATATATATATATATATATATATATATATATATATATATATATATATATATTTATATATATGTAATATATATATATATGTATAATATATATATATATATATATATATATAATAATATGTATATATATATATATATATATATATATATATATATATATATATATATATATATATATATATATATATATATATATATGTTTGTATATATCATATATATATATATATATATATACTGTATCTATATATATATTTATAATAATATATATATAATAATAATATATATACTATATATATATATATATATATATATATATATATATGTTTATTATATATATATAATAATAATAATAATATATATATATAAACTATAAAAACAAAAACATATATAATATGTATATAATATATATTATTCATTCTCACCATAAACCTCAATACCGAGGATCGGAGAAGCAAGCCTCACTCCCGAGATATTAAATTGGTCAGGGAAAGTATATGTATGATTTCTGACCAAGTGGGCCTTTCCAATGCAAGAAGCATTAGAATATGTATATATATATATATATATAGCAACAACAACATATATATATATATATATATATATATATATATATATATATATATATATATATATATATATATATATAGCACCTTCAATTATAACTTTGTAAAAGTTAAAAATTTATATTTATGTTTGTACTTGTGCCAAGATTTGCGTAGGCAAAATTTTGACATAAGTGCAAAACAAATTGTATAAAAGGCTTACCCCCTGCCTCGTTGAGCACTTCTCTCCGGCTCTTTTCTCATTCTCACTCGGACTCACTACCAACTTGCCTGCTCCTAAGAAGAAAGAAATGAGAATTACAAGAAAAGCCAACTTTCAAGCAAGGGAGGTAAAACTTCAGGAAAAGTCCGCAACAGCAGAATCGACGCATCTCAATTTACAAATCTTTTCAAAAAAATAAGTTGTCAAGCGAGATAAACACAGGAAAAGGTCGAGAATGCTCATCGAAACTAAAGAAGAAAAAAAAAGAGAATCTCAATAAAGGGGAGAATGTTGTTATTTATATTTTATTGAATAAATCATTATTTGTTTTATGACTTTTAAATCCATCACTACAACTCATATAGAGGTCTACATAGGAACAAAAAAATACAATAATTACTTTCAAATGGGCCCCTATATATATTGTTAATCCCGGAAGTAAAACACCTAGCGTCTTCTGATAACCCATCAGCATTTCAACAGTAACTACATATTACAATGCCAAACAGCGAAGAATTGGATACTTACACTCTCTCATTCTACTAACTCCTTCATCATCAACAAGAAAAGTTAGTCTCCAAAAGAAAACAACTAAATTGAAAAAACAACAACAATACTAAAAAATCCAAATCAGAAAACTCCAAGAAGATGACTAATACGAACCACAAACGAGCATTATCGATACAGGCTTCTTTTATCATTCTCAATTAATTTTGGATTATGGTCTGAAACTCATTTTGAATTCCACTACGAACCTTCAGGCTCCTTTTCAAATTCTGAATCATTCAGTACCATCTCCCATATTTTTTTACAAATGTAGAATTTACAATTGCAAAAACTGAACTGGTATCCTTTAACTTTCTTAATCCCCTGGTTGTCACCACTTCATCTCGTTTCAAAAATACTCCAGGTGAGTGACGCCCATGTGGTGACTGTAGAACCTTAAATCCTACACCAAACCAGAATCGCAACAAGCTCCTTTTTCAAGATCTCCATAAGTTTGGCTCATCCAAGTGTTAGAGCTTCTCTTCATAATGGAGACTCGCAATTTTGGCCTATATGGATCAAGATATTCACGTATGAACGCAATCTTCTCCCCAATGCCATAATTCCACGATTCATCAAGTGACATTCTCCAAACAACTTGTGTGCGATACATTTAATATTTTATATAACATTTGTATTTTCTTGCATTCCAATGTTTGTATGTTTGCTTATATCTAACGGATATAATCAAATATGCTTATCTTTGAGTGTACCTTTCATTTTATGTATAATATTTTGAATTTTGTATATATACCATTTTGTATTTTGCAATCTCTTACATTCGAATGTTTATATGTGTGCTTATGTCTACGGACATAATCAGATATGCTTATATTTGAATGTCATTGTCATTATATATTTCTTTTTAGTGTTTTTAGTCATTGAAATGTTTAATATGTTTGAGCGTATTTTCGAATGCATCCAATTATGCATGCATTTGAATGATTATTATTTCTTTTATATTACGTATTTTTATACTTTACCACTTCGTGTTTACGTGGGAAGTAATATAGCATTATATATTTCTTTTTAGTGTTTTTAGTCATTGAAATGTTTAATACGATTGAGCGTATTTTCGAATGCATCCAATTATGCATGCATTTGAATAATTATTCTTTCTTTTATATTACGTATTTTTATACTTTACCACTTCGTGTTTAGCGTGGAAAGTAATATAGCACCTTCAATTATAATTGTTTGTAAAAGTTAAAAATTTATATTTATGTTTGTACTTGTGCCAAGATTTGCGTAAGCAAAATTTTGACATAAGTGCAAAACAAATTGTATAAAAGGCTTATCCCCTGCCTTGTTGAGCACTTCTCTCCCGCTCTATTCTCATTCTCACTCGGACTCACTACCCAATTGCTTGCTCCTAAGAAGAAAGAAATCCGAATTACAAGAAAACCCAACTTTCAAGCAAAGGAGGTAAAACTTCAGGAAAAGTCCGCAATGCAGCAGATGTCTCAAATTACAAAGCTTTCAAAAGAATAAGTTGGCAGGGAGGTAAACACAAGTAAATTCCTCCTTCGTCCCCTTACAGAAAAGAAAAAAAAAGAGAGAATCTCAATAAAGGGGAGACTGTTGTTATTTATATTTTATTGAATATATCATCATTTGTTTTATGACATTTAAATCATCAACCAACACATATAGTGGCCTACATAGGAACACAAAAAATATAATCATCACTTTTAAAAGGGCCCATATATATATATATATATATATATATATATATATATATATATATATATATATATATATATATATATATATATATATATATATATATATATATATATCTTTATATATATCTATATATATATATATATATATATATATATATATACATACATATATATATATATATATATATATATATATATATATATATATATATATATATATAATATATATATATATATATATATATATATATATATATATATATATATATATATATATATAGTAAACGTAGATATGAGTAAGGTTATGATTGTGGGTGAGAACAGTCCTCGGTGTGAAATTGTTGGATGGCGAGCAACCGGAGCAAGTGTCTGAGTTTAAATATTTAGGGTATATGTTGGATGAAAAGGGAACGGATGATGCAGAGTGTAGTGGGAAAGTTGTGAATGATAGGAGGGTGGCTAGTGCAATTAAATCCTTGGAAGATGTAAAGGGACTAAGTCTTGAGTGCGCTAGGGTCTTACATGGGAGGATATGTTGTTACCTGTGTTATTATATAGTAGTGTAACTATGATCTGGAATAAGAACTAAATATCTAAAGTACAATGTGATCAGATTCACAATCTTAGGGGCGTGTTAGGTGTTAGTAGAAATGGTAAAATGAGGAATGAACGTATTAGTGAGTTGTATGGTGTGAAGAAATGAGTAAATGAAAGAATAAATGAAAGTACATTGAGATGGTTTGGTCATGTGGAAAGGATGGATGATAGTCGGTTGGTTAAGCGGATGTATAATGGCGAGTGTGCTGGGAATCGACCAGCTGAGAGACCAAAGAAAAAGATGGATTCAGTCA